>JANZLH020387907.1:0-11708 GCA_026770325.2 Erythroxylum fimbriatum
CATGCATACAAAGTCAAGAATGACACTTATTTTGAATAATTAAAATGTGTCTAAAACAACACTTATTATGAATCAGAGGGAGTACATTATTAAGTTGATCAGTCATATGAATATTCAACCATGCACATATATATGTTTCCTCTTTAATGCATGCTCAATTGATGGGTATGTAACTATTCATAAATCTTGACCATTCAAATATCATATTTTGTATACTACCATTTTGCAATCAGTTTTGTACTTTTAAGTTAGCTTGATTTACTCCAAATTCATCAACCATACTTTACACTTATCCTTGAACATTTTCATGGTCAAAAGCCTCTTATAACACACACATAATTGTTACTTGAAATCTGGAATTTCAGCAAGCTAGACTTATACACTCACCAAACTTTTTCCAGCAATGCATATTCATACATTTACCCAATTCTCATTCATAAATACCACCATGTTCTTCAATGCCCATTCATCCATACCTTATACACATTACTCATGTACTTAAGATAATGTTTGCATTAAAAGAACTCATTTGAGCCAATAATCTCTTTATTTGGTGAAGATTTAAGGTAAGTTCATCTTTAATCCTTTTAAAGCTTAGAAAATGCATGGGTGTAAGTATTCTAGAATCAATTTTAGTGAATATGCTTTGTATGGGTTCTCAATTTGTATTCCTATTGAATGGGATTTTTGCCAATGTTAAAGGGAATCAAGAAGGGAAAGAGGAGCAAGAGGAGAGGCACCTTTAAGCAAGTTTTAAAGCAAGGAATCTAAGGTGGGTTACATGTTTATAGTTAAGATAATGAGCCATAAGTGCTTTTCCAAATCAATAGAGTTAAATGATTTTAAATCACTTCATAAATGTTGCATTTATTGCTCCTTAAATGCTTTAAGAATTGCTACATGTTTGGTACATGAATTTGGTTGATGAATTATGAAATGAAGATGGAAATGGTATTTTGAAATATATCATGCTTATGGAAATCATGTTTCCGAAATGTACCTTTTAGGCAATATGTTTGAAAGTCTTGAAATTCATGTTTGTCTGGGTTAGTGGTGGTCCATTCTGTTATGTCACGTGCACGTTGATCATGTTAAAAGCTTCTCCTGCCTGTCCGCTAGTGGCATAAAGCTCCTTCACGGACTCCCTTATGTTTATGAACTACGCACAACCATCATGTGGGTTTGTGATAGTCCGTTTTGTTATTAATGGAGATTTGCAAGAACTCCCTCATGGACCTACTCAAACCATTTTGAATGCATAGGTGTTTATAAATTTTTGCAAATTTGATGAATACATGATTTATATTGTTTATGAATTGTTTGACAAGTTGAGAATTTGGGAAATATGTGTTATATGGAATCAATGAATACTTTCAATGGTTTTTGCTTGTTATTCCGTTATAAACTTGTTACCCACGAGCTTTTAAGCTCACCCTCATTCTCCCCATCTGCAGGTGATGAGCAAGAGATCGAGTGATCGAGTTGAGAGTCAAGGCATCACTCCAATTCTGCATATTTTACATTTTAAGTTAGTTTTTGGGAAAACACAAGGCTTTAGCCACATTTCAAGTTTTACTCGTTCATGTAATTTTTTTATTTTTGGGTTATGAGACCAATGTTTTATGGTGGCTTGAAATGCCCATTAAAGCTTTGTAAAACTCTTCTGTTGATGATAATTAAATGTATTTGTGTTTTAGTTCATGACTTTCTAAGTTTCACATTTTTTTCTCAAGAGACTAAGATTTGAAGAAGTTTCCTTTGTATATGTTTGTATTTATCTTTTAGTTGAGTGGTTAAGGATTGTGGAATTGTATGTGCAAACTGTTAAGATCGGATAGTTGGGTTTGGGTGTCTAGAATCGAAGGTTTCACCACGAAGAAGCCAAACTTTGGCCGCGACGAACCTTTCCCGAATGGTATTTGGTTTTATTTTGGTACCCTCGTCGCGACATATTTGTCCCAAGAGGTATTTGGTTTGATCTGGGATCTTCACCGCGGTGCATTTATCCCGAAGAATCCATTCGCTCGACCTCGAAACTTCGGCACGGCGAAGCTAAATGTTGACTATGGCAAACTTGTCTCGAAAGGTCCTCATAAATACTTCCATAGTTTCGCCGCGACAAACCCGCCTTTGTTGACGGCAAACTTTTCATTTCAAATTGAATGTTTTTAACTTTCCTCTAGCATGACCTTCACCTGACCACCTCAAGTGGTCACCTCGGGATAAGTAACGGGACCCGAGCCAATAAAATTTTGCTCACTTTTGTCATCAACATTCATTTTTTTTACAAACAAACCTACAAATCTAATTTTCTAGATTTGAATACACCTTAGTAGCACCTATCTTTAGCATGAATTCCTCATCAATTATACTTCAAATCCTAACTTAAATTATCCATACAACAGCCCACAAACTACTGTTTTCATATATGCAAAAACAGAACAGAAAAGTACCCATTCCTTCTCCATTTTCCAGCACATCTTCAACATCAACATCATATACAATCTATCCCAATTCAATCATCATAATCTTTCTATTATAACATGCCGTAAAGATCAATACTTTACTTACTTATTTAGCTCAAGTTCCACCTCAATTCATCAAGTTAACCTAGCCCTCCATGCATGCAGTATCGTCACAAATTCAAGGTGGAAATTGGACGGTTTTTAGCTAGGATAAAAGACAATAATAATCTGGTTCTTTAGCTATCTTGTGAAGGGTAAAAGCATGTATTTGGTGAGGTAATTTAGCATAGCTCAGGAAAAACACAGGAATGAGAGATAGAAACAAGTTTCGGTGGTGAGAGATGAAAATAAAAGAAGAATGAACATAGCTGAAACTACTCCTAAAGAAACGTAACTCCTTGGATGCTAGATGTCAACATGTTACATTGACATATGTCCCCAAGCATGTAAGTCACTTATCCCCTCCGTAGGTTGCCAAATGTCACTTAGTTACTAGTCCATTTGTCACTCAATCATTGCTTCCATTTTTCAATAAATTACCTATGCCAAATGTCACTCAATTATCTATGACAAATGTCACTCAATTTATATGCTTAGTCATCCTACTTTTTCATGTAGCAAAAACCAAAACAAAAACTTTCATTCACTATCATTCATGTAATCCTAGCTCTTTCCTACTTCAAGAACACTACAGTAGACACCTTTCTTTAGCATTAATTCACCTTCATTGTACCTCAAAATTTAATCTAATTCATCCACAAAACAACCTATAACCTATGGTTTTTATACATGAAGAACAAAGCATAAAAGTATCCAATTCATGCATCATTTTTCCAATTGTAACAATTAATTCCAAATTTACTACTTGTGACCAATCAATCCAAAATTCAAGAAATAAACAATTCATAATTGACATCATTATCATTTTAAACTTTTCATACCCGGGAATATGTCAATTAAGCGCATATACTATCTTTGCAATGTGTACGAAATCAAAATTCATGTGTGTATGCTAATGATATGCATGTGAATGAAATACATTTCATGAATGCTATGACTCATATGCAATAATCTAAGGCTCCAACCCTTAATATGCAAAACTGGCTATTGCACTAAGTATCTCTATTGAGTATTTTTTATGACTAAAAATTTGTGAGTACATAAGTGAAGATCTCACTTATGTACCACTGGTCATTAAGTCGCTCATAGGCCACGATCGTGGTTTGCTTAATTGACAGCCATGCACACTTTGCTTTTCATCTGATCTTTTTTACACGTGACCCTTAGGTTCCCAGTTATTTTGGTCACTTGAATTAACTCTTAATCTGAGCAAATCATGAAGGGTTTTATGATGCGAATTTACTAGAATGTAAGTGTATTAACACTCAAACTCTTCGATAGTTAATTATTTAACTTACGATCCTTTCCATAATCATTTACCGTGCAATTCGTCCCTTCACCATTCTATACCCTGCTTGGTTCAGTGTATGGGTTATATGTCAACTCCCATTAGACTGACTTTGTCAGATCTAGTCCAAGTGATGTTAGTTCTTATCTTAGGGATCTCATTACTCTATATGTCATTGAGGACTCTCGCTATGATACATAATTGCTCTGGCCAGAGACTCTCGAACAACGTCAAGAGGTTGCGGGTATTGTCTCTTTCTATCAGGAGTGGCGAATCCTTTATTAGCTACCCAATTACCTTCGAATAGCAATAGCTGTACCCAATCACCACCCTATGAGTTACCTCACCTTAAGGTAACAAAAAATGGTGTCCAACAAGGTTCTGTTTCTCCTTTCAATCACACAATTATGTTGCAGTATGTAAGGTAGAGTCTACTGGGCTATAATCCTGTTATCCCTTAGATAACTTAGAAACTTCTCAGTCAAGTGATTACCACCTCGATCCAATCAAAATGCCTTGACACTTTTACTGAGTTGTTTCTCTACTTCATGTCTAAATTGTTTAAACATTTCAAATGCTTTAGACTTGTATCTCATTAGATACACATACCCATATCGTGAATAATCATCAATAAAGGTAATAAAGTACATAAAACCACCTCTTGCATTAATGGACATCGGGCCATATACATTAAAATGTATTAGGTCTAATAACCCATTCGCACGTCCTTTCCTTTAAAAGGTAATTTAGTCATCTTGCCTGACAAGCAAGATTCACTTTTTTCATATGATTCATAATCAAATGACCTTGAGCTACCACTCCTGCGTAGCTTAGCCATGCATCTCTCACTTATATGGCCAAGTCGAAGTAAGATGATTTTAAGTTATCCTTTATTGTCTTTTATTGTCATTGATATTTAAAATTGGATTGCACATATTGACTATGTAAATACCATTGCACAATGTAGCAGTACTATACAACAATTCATTTTACTTAATTAAACAACTATTGCTTGAAAAAGTTAAATGAAATCTCATTTTATTAAGACATGAAACAAATACAATGTTCTTTCTCACAAAAGGTACATAATAGCAATTATCAAAAATTAACTCTAGCCTAATAGGAAGATACAAAGCATAGGTTCCTACAACTAATGCAATAACTTTTGCTCGATTTCCCATACTTAGGTCCATCTCTCCCTTCTTGAGCAATTTACTATCCCTAAGACCCTTCATATCAACACATATATATGAGCCACATCCGGTATCTAATACCCAAATGTTATTATCAGAAATAGTATTAACCTCAATGACAAATAACATACCTGATGTAAACGGTGGAGCATTTAATGCCTTCTTCTGTTTCAGTGATTCCAGATAGGCTTTATAGTTCCTCTTCCAATGCCCTTCCTTGTTGCAATGAAAGCATATTCCCTTTAGTGCATTGTCCTTTTTCTTCTTTTTGGCTACACCTCCCACTGGCTTCTTGGACTTCTTCTTCTTCTTTTGGTTCCTCTTGCGAGTACCAAAAGCAGAGTCCACCAGCATCATAGCCTTACTGTCCTACTAATAGTTTGCTTAGTTGTTTTGAGTAGATTAATCAATTCAAGTATCGAAGTGGATATTTGGTTCATCCGATAGTTAAGCATAAATTGTGAATAACTATCAGTTAAACCAATCATAATTAAGTCTATACTTAATTCATGATCCGTTATGAAACCTAAACTGGCTAACCTCTCAAACCTTTTAGATTGAGCTTGCTCATCAAATAGTTTAGACCAAGCTTGCTCATCAAACAGTTCTTGTAAATGGTAGACTATGGTATGAGCATCCATAGCCTCATGCTACTTTTGTAGTTCTAGTGACATAGATGCCAGCATAATACAACTAACCAGCTTACTATCATCTAGTAGATTCTTGTAAGCTTTCTGATCCTCATCAGAAGAATCAGCAGGAGGGGGATCAGGAAGTGGTTCACCTAAGACATATCGTAGTTTCTTAGATTTAAGAACAAATCATAAATTTTGTAGCCAATCTATGAAATTTTGTCCCATGAGTTTGTTGGATTCAAGTAGAGAGCATAAGTTCACACTGGACGAAGACATCGCGACTTTTCAATAACCTAGAAGAATGAGAGAAAGCGTTAGAATGTACATAAATGCATATCAATAAGGACTTTAATCATATGCATTATAGGTCCCACTATTTTATCCAAATTCATTGCTCTCACTACAAATCCGAGAAAAATTATAATTTTCCTAATGGGTCGATATCCAATATCACTAAGAATGACCTTGGGTTTGCCCAACAAGCTACCTTAGGCCAATCGGTAGGTATCATTCACACCAATTGCATTCAGTTATGCAATTATCGACTTGTGCCAACAAGTATTGATTTATCACACTCATTGGGTTATCAAATCTTAATGCGTATACATCCCATATATACTACCCAACTCTACCTCTATCCAAGTTGACCTTGGGTTTGCCCAACAAATCAATGCTTCTAGTTAGGACTAACCTATTAATCCGAAAAACTAATTTCCATGGTTTGAACATATTCATGTAGTGCGGGCTTGGGTTTGTACAATAACCTAACACTAAAAATTATGGTTCTTACCATATAAATGGAAGGCGTAAGTCCTAATATTTTGGTTGAGGGATTTATTCTTAGTTCTCATCAGTACTTAGATGATATATATATATATATATATGTATGTATACACACACCAAAGAATTCATTCTGAATCCATTTGAGTTATATTGATTTTTGTCTTTTTTTTCTAAATCAGATGAAAATCCATTTTTCATGAATTCGATTCAACTCTTGAACTGAATTAGGTACTAGTGTTAGTCTCGGCTAATTCGAATTATGAATGTGAATTGATTAGGAACCCTAAAATTCAATCATTTTGATGTCCAAATTAAACTCTTTAATCCCTAGGGTTTCTAAAATTCCCGAACATCAATTAGTCATCTAAAACATCCCTAGGTCATCTCAAATTTATCAAGAAAATTTTGACACAAGCCAAAAAATATCTTGACGGCCAAAATTATCAAGATAAATGAGTTAACCTACTAGACACTACGGAGACCGATTCGATGTTTGGAAATTTTTTAGATACCTAATTTCATGCACATGCACTTAGCATGCCACTAGCATCAAAATAATATATTTCTTATCTCATAAAAATAATTTCAAGGTATTATAACTGAAACACATACACATAAGTCATCAAACAAGTCAGCCCCATCAACTTTCAAAAAGCTATCTAGTGTTGACTTTGACTTGATCTATTAATTGAATCAAGTTCAATTAATTCTAGAAACATTCTAGAGTAATATACACATTCTAAATGTTTCTAATAAAAAAATTACAGAATCTAATTCCTAGGACATAAACTAAGGGAATTTGTCAACACATCATATGTCCACTAACACTTGTCATACACCACTAGTATGCATGTAAAGTCGAGAATAAATAATCAATCACTTCAAAAATAGGTGTCATGCATCTCATACACGTGGAAAATCATATCTGCATGTTCATGAAGAAAATTAATAAAAAAAATTTATAAAATTATTCTAGAATTTACAAGTATGCATGTTCATCAGGTTTCAAGAACTTCCCAAAACTTCATATATGCATCAGGCTGAAACTAAAATCGTAATAAAATAGAAAATAACAGTCAATTGTATTTTCCTTTCACAGAAACACAACATAACACCTTATAAACATTTTTGTGAAAGAAAATTAGAAAAATAAGTTTCCTATAATTATTAAAAAAATTCAAAGTCAGCACATACATTCTGTTTTTTAAAAATTCCCAGAAACAAACATATGAACAGACTAGAGTTTAATTCATAGTAAAATAGCAAATGACATTCAATTGAAATTTTGTTTGATAAAAACATAATATAACATCTTATAAACAGTTCGGTGAAAGAAAATTAGAAAAAAAAATTCTACAATTTATAAGAAAATTTTTAAATCAATATGCATGTCAGTCAAAACCCAACAAATAGTTTGCACATGTTCAATAGATCACCTTATACATGCATAACTTGCTCTAATACCACTGTAAAGGGAGCCAAGGATTCATGCATCACATACATGAAAAAGTATTGGAAGTATCATAATCAAAATTCCAACCCCACAACAACCCCAGAAAATCAAGAATATATGTGCATGTGTAAACAAATTATAAGAACATGAAATTACAGCATATGTACCTTGCAAATACTCCTCCTTTCTTGAATCTTCTCCTTGTTTAGGTTGTAGCAAAAACTAAACACCTTCCTTGGCCTCTAGAGAGCATGTAAAGATGAAGAAAAATAAGTGTGCAAGGGTGGTTAGAGCACCAAACAAGATGAGTTCAAGTAGAAGCTCTAGTGAGAGTTAGATCAAGACCAAGTTTCATGCAATTAATCTCATGCAACAATTGCTTAAGATTGCACGAATAAATCTCAAGATCACTCCTCTCAACTTCCAGAACTCTTCTAGACCCTTAATCTCTCTATTGAGTGTGTTTTTATGGCTAAAAAATTTGTGTTCACATAAGTGAAGAACTCACTTATGCACCACCTGTCACTAAGTTAGTCACGCTAGTGACCTATGGCTTGCTTAATTGATAGCCATGCACACTTTGTTTTTCATCCGATCTTTTATGTGTGTGACCCTTAGGTTTTCAATTATTTTGGTCACTTGAATTAACTCTTAATTCGAGCAAATCATGAAGGGTTTCATGATGATAATTTACCAGAATGTAAGTGGATTAACGCTCGAACTCTTCAATAGTTAATTATCCGACTTACGAACCTTTCCATAGTCAGTTACAAAATATGGGCTATGTGTCAACTCCCACTAGACTGACTATGTTAGATCTAGTCCAAGTGATGTTAGTTCTTGTCCTAAGATCTCGTTACTCTATGTGTCACTGAAGACTCTCTTCATGACACATAATTGCTTTGGCCAGAGACTCCTGAGTAATGACCCCGACAAGAGGCCATGGGCATCATCTCCTTCTATCAGGAACAGTGAATCCTTTATTGGCTACATAATTACTTTGAATACTAGATGCATACTTTATTTTTATGTTTGATATATATATTGCATGTTTTATGTATATGATATTATTAGATGTGATTTTCAGTTTGATGACACGAATACAATTAAATCCCCCGTTAAAAATATTAAGTGTTAAGTCAAGAAGACTTCACTTCTATTAATTTTGATGACAATCAAATATTAATAATCTTGAAAATATATGAACTGTTTTGATAAGTTTGTTAAGTGTGCAGAAAAATGTAAGTAACACTTAGTGTTCCCAGGTGATACATCAACAATAGACGATACACGTCATCACAAACAAAGTGCGAATAACAGACGAAACTCTAATAACAAACGAAGCGCAAATAACATACGAAGTGCAAAACACAGGCGAAGCGCAAAACACAGACAAAGTGCAAAACACAAACGAAGTGCAAAACATTGACGAAGCATAAAAACAAAGAAGAAGCGATAAAATTAGATGATACAAAAAAGAAGATACTCTAGAACGTCAGACAGTTAGTTAGTTGGAGTCAGTTACAAGACTCAACTAAATAACGATTTCTAGAAGTAGTTTCTCAATAAGACAGTTTGAGACTTTGGCTATAAATACTATTCCTAGTTGAAGACTAAAATAATGTTCTTTTACGAGAGGGAAAATTTTGATTGTACAATACTTACAAAATTTCTGTATTCAAAGCTCAAACTATCTTTCTTCAAGAGAGAAAGAAAAGGCTAGAGCCTGGAGAGGCTAAGATAGCAGAAAGAATACTGTATGAAAGAGACCTGAAGAGGTTCTAGAAGGGCAAAAAGAATACTTGTAAAGTTGAAGAGTATAATAAAATCTCAGACAAACTCTGAGGACTAGACGTAGCCCAAGGTTTTGGGTGAACCAGTATAAAATCGCGGTGTCTATTCTCTAACCCTTATACTTTAGTTTTTGTTAGATAAGTAGATAAAATTACTTGCGATTCAAATACTTATCAACTTTCGTAAAGTATCTTTGGTATTTATCTGATAGTTGTAAAGATATTCAAGAAATTTCAAAAGATTAATATTTTCGAAAAGAATACACAATTCAAGCCCCCTTCTTGTGTATATTATATATTTTACGTGATTCCTATATTAACAAGTGATTTACTTCATTAAGTACATGTTTTGAACATGATTGATATCTTCCATTGTTATACGAATAAACCAGAGTTCTGATAATTATTAGTTTTAGTAAGCAAACTCAAGACCGCTTTAACTCGAATAAATTTAGTCTTATAACAGTAGGTTCTACTTAATTAAATTTTTGTGATTTATATGAGCAAACTCATGATCATATGAATTTATTGGCAAGGTTAGGAATAACATATAAGATATGTTTTGGAAAGAGTTGTCACCTAATGGATCTAGGAATTGATAAAGTTGTTATCGACCTAATTTAAGTTTAGTTGGTTTATTAAGCAAACTCAAGATCATTTATATTTGAATAGGATCCTAACCTACTAGAAAGATCACAGTAATCTTTCTAAATAGTAGTGAGGGCTATTATTTCTAATAAAATAGTGGGAGTAACCAAATACATGATTAAAGTCCTATTTTTATTTGGTAGTCATGACATATAATCAATTACTTGCTTTTTTTACACATACATTTTTTCCTGAGTGGAATTTACCTTGTTTAGTGTAATTGATACTAAGAGTTATTGAAGTGAATTTCTTGGGTATAAGTTATGTTAGATAGAAATTTTGTACGTCTATTTTGCAATTTTTCTATAATCCCTGTTGAGGATTCGGTGACAAAGTTTTAAAGATATGTCAAAATCATATAGATGATAAAATGGATTGACATTTTGAATTGACTAATGTCTCATAAATTTTGATCACAATATGTAAGATATACGTCAACACCATGATAATAAGATGAAAGAGGTTACATTGAGTACAGATAAAAGGTATAGCAACTTAACAAAATTGTCTTACTTCATTTAGCCTACTAAAAGCATAAACATAGATATCAATTAAAAACTTTGATATAGTATGATAATAGTTGTCATAAGAAGAAAACGATTGCATGAAGTTTCTTTCCTATACAAAATATGATAGAGATCATATATATTTCTATTTCAATTTTTAAAATATTTAATACTAAATTCATATTCAGCATTACTAAAATGTTCAAAACATGATAAGAAATAAATTGTTAAGTAAAACCATTTAATCCAATTTTATACAAAAAGTTTGTATGTATTAGCTTAAGGGAGACTTATGCTTAACATAAGTGGCAAGAATACTAAGTTGGATAATTGCAACCATCCTTTTATTCCATACTGGTTAATTCAACATGATGATAATCATAAGGTTACAAAAAAGGATATTTGTCTCCTTTTTTATAAATCATATGAAACTTGTTAAGTTGAAGACTAACCAAATTAACCTTTGGTGAAAGGAAGATGATGGTGTTGAATTGTTAAATTTATACATATGACGTATTGGATGAATAATAATTCATAAAAGGACGATGCTTATATTTCACTATATTAATAATGACTTTATATGATATAATAATATGTATTAAATGAAATGTTGATTTAAAATTTTTGAAAAGTTCAAATTGTTTAAATCTAAGTAGAAATTAAGCATTGAGAATACTGAAGCATTTCGATGAGATCGATTTGGTGATTCTTAAATTTTCGGTTATCTATAGGGAATGAGATTCTCTAGTGAGTACCTTCACAACAAAATTCCATAAGGGTATGGATTTATGTAAGGAGTTACATACAATATGAGATATTGTAGG
>JANZLH020387915.1:0-11706 GCA_026770325.2 Erythroxylum fimbriatum
AATTACCTGCACAAGTATCCAATCAAATTATCATCCGAAAGGTATTGATAATACTTTATCTAATGAAGGAAATTAAACTTAATTAAACTTACCTGCACAAGTATCCAATATTTTATTTTTGATGAAATCAAACTTAATTAAATTCTAAACTTGAATTGGACTAGTTTACTGTATATATTCTTGAATGTTTGAACACAAATAACATAACACTCAAGACACATTAACAGTCCAATAGTATTAACATTTCTTCAATGTTTAGAACACTAAAAAAAATAACATTCAAATAACATTGACAGTAGCACAACATTAGGTGAATTTCTTGAATGTTTTTAACACAAAAAACAGAACACTTAAGTACTTAATTTCTAAAAGAATGCTGTATTAGAGACTTAATTGAAAGTGTAGCAAGCAATGAATAAACCTAATGTTACGGTCTTCTCTGCAAACTAGAAAAAGAATCTTAGGAAAAATAAACACCAAGAGCAATCAGCAAGTCTTACTTCAGCACGCAAATACGCAATGCAACTTTAGGTGGAATTTACATTTTCGGGTATAGTCAATCCATCAGCCATTCACTCCTTCTAAATCAATTTCTAAGAGAATATACAATGGTTTCAAGATATTCACAACCAAAAACTGAAAGTTGCTTGAATCAAACATATATGTACAGAAGTACTACCTCGCGGATGAACGAACGACGAGGAGAAGAGGGTCAGCGTCGGAGAAAAGGAGAAGACGGTCGGTGTCGGAGAAGAGGAGAAGAGGGTCGGCGTCGGAGAAGACGGCTGTTGCTGGAAGAAGACGGACACGGCGATGGCGTTGATGGGGACACGGCGTTGCTGGAAGAAGACGATGGTTGCTGGAGAGTCGGCAGTCGGGAATGATAAACGGGTATAATGATAAACGAGTTAGGGATTTTGTGTATATATGTATAATGATAAACGGCAACGGGTATAATGATAAACGACAGGGATTTTTTGTATATATATATAATGATAAACGGGTAAACGGGTATGGGGGTGGTATCCCCATACTCGCCCCGATACCCGACGGGTATTTTTATTAACCCTCCATACCCGTCCCACGGGTAAAAATTTGCTCCCCATATCCGTCCCCGTTCGGGTAATTTTATCGGGTACCCATCGAGTTCGGGTACAATTACCATCCCTAAGAGGCGTGTTCTTAAAGAACAACAAAACCTTGAGGTCATGTGTTCGAGTGGTGACTCACGCCTCTGACCAAAGAGGACAATACCGAGGGAAAACCCACTCCGATAGGGTCGCCCGGCCCGAATTTGGGGTCCCGACAATATTGCTTCTTCATGGGATTCAACCCCTGCTTACCATTGCATGCTTTTCAATGATACATGTACTTGTATAATTAATGAGTGATAGATTTGTAAAAAAACAATTTAGTAGCATACGCGTAGCACTCACTCACCACTTTGTCATTATTAAAAAGGAGGGTATTATTAAACCAAGCAAATTTAAATTTATAGTTTTGATGATAACAAATTATTGAAGTATTAATGAATTTGTCTAAATGATGATAGGTAATATTGGCAAATGATGTTGTAAGAAAAAGCTTACAGAAAGCTTTAGAATTACTGCTTGAAGCTTGGATTAGATGAACGATTTAAGAGATGGAGTTTATGTTTGGAAATGTGATTTAAGTTTTGGATAATTTACATAAAGTGGACTCAAGATTTCAAAGCAATGGGGAAGATAATTTTTAGAGAGTGATATTGTATTGTTGTTGTATTTTGATCAAAACTTTGTGTATTGATATTGGATTTAAAAGGTATTGAAAATTAAGAGAAGTTTCTACAAAAACATAGAAGTTACATTTTTTACTAGATCAATCTAACTAGTTTGGTTGACCGAATAGTGTCCTATAAATAATTGTTTGATTGAACGAAACCAGTTAGGTTGACTTTGATTTTTAAAAGTACAACTAGTCATATTTTTCAATATAAAAAAGATTAATCCTAAAATTGGCTTGATGTTTAAAAATAAGTAGAAAAAACCTCCCTTGAAGCAAAAAACACAAGAAAGAAAGAATAGTATGTTAGAGAAAGTTTTAAATGCCCAAAGCTTATAAGATTTGTCTCGAAGTGTAATAATTAACTTAAGAAAAGGCATAGTAAAATTGGAATACCATAGCAAGTTGGGAGGTGAAAATAGATTAAGGAAGTTTTTTTTTGGTAAATTAGATTAAGGAAGATTGAATTACCATAGATCATAAGTTGTCTCTTTCTTTTTATCTTTTAAATTGTTTATACTTTTGTTATGAAAGTGTTATTATATTTGTTATATATATGTTAGTTACTTTGTATTGATGGTTATTTTAATAGACTGGACATTTGAGAGTACAAGGCTGCTACTTTAAATAGACTAAGACTAAGTATTGCTTTTGTCATTATCTTTAGTTTCAAAATGTCTTTTAAATAATTTTAAGACAAATTTTATTTATTTTGA
This sequence comes from Erythroxylum fimbriatum, assembly GCA_026770325.2. Taxonomy (NCBI): domain Eukaryota; kingdom Viridiplantae; phylum Streptophyta; class Magnoliopsida; order Malpighiales; family Erythroxylaceae; genus Erythroxylum; species Erythroxylum fimbriatum. The sequence continues at coordinate 2,478 of JANZLH020387915.1, forward strand.
CACTATTTTTCAATATTATCTATTGTTTTCTATTTATATATAAATTTAGATGTTTCTATTTTAAGTCATCTAATTCACCCATTTCTTGGGTTCATTAGTGTCACAAAGACCTACAATTCGATGTGGGCCAAAGTTTGTGGGAGATCATTTGAAATACTGTAGGCAGTACAAGGGCGTGGTATTCAGGAGCGTTAAGCTTTCTCAGAGCGCTGCACATCGCCTACCATAATGCCTATAAACCCCGTCCTCCCTGGAGTGCAAGAACAAAGAAAAAGATGAAACACCACAGAACCACTGTAGTGTAAGGTGAGATAAGTGAGGAACATAGAACATAAATTATTACAACTATCCTGCCGGTGGAGAACAACACAACACTTATCACATGCTCTTCTCGACTTCTTGCATGTTGTTTTTGTTGCCCATTTGTACAATCATCTTTTAAATAATTACCTTCTTTTTCATTTATCTTGTAACTATAAGAATTGGCCTAATCATACAACAAACTAAATCTGCCTAACCATGGCACGAAATACAGTCATCGATCTTGGCAGTAGCTGTGCCAATCATCTGTTAAACAATGATATTGCTTGCGGAAGAACTGGCCTCTTTTAACTTGTGCCCATCTCTTTACCAGTGTCAAACCTGCAATCCTGTCTTACGTGGGTAGTCTGCTCCTCAGACCCAATCATTAAACATTTGCTTAGCAGAACCACTGTAGATAGCTCCAATTTACAATCTCAAACACTGGTGTACTGACACCTTCCATAGTAAACTTCTGGTATGTAGCATGGCAGCTCCAGTGGCTCATCTTTGACATAATTTACCACTGCTGCAGTATTTTCTTGATTTTGACATCATTTCTGCTCCTAAGAAAGCGTTTGAAGATTACATCATGCTCAGAATCTCTAACAACATTATACACCTCAGATCCATCAAACTTCCTCAAGCTTCAAATTCATCGGGTAATGAAATTTTAGTTGGAACATCAGCTGAACATTACGGACTTCTAGTAGATTTGGCTGTCTAAGTTCTGATTCTCAAGGCATTCCAAAGATGGAGATACAGAAACCAGGCAGATATATGACAAGGGATGAAAGTCTTGCAAGTTCTCTTTTAATGCTCAGGAGAAGGATGGTTGGAGGGAAATCTCAGACCTTGATAGACAAAATTTCGTCTGCAGACTTTTGTTTAACTGATCCTGTATAGCATCACAACAAGACAGCTTCAAAATTTTGTACTCTGGTCTCAAAACATGTACAACACTATTGCAGAAGAATATTCACAAATGTAGTAACTATTGTAATTGGCACAAGATTCACAATATAATAAATTGACAATCATGAGAGATAGTTCTGGTGTCAACTTTCCTTCTCAACTGAGTTGATAGGAAATCTACTGATACAATAACAATTGAAAATTGGGTCTCTAAGATAAACAAGATCTGGAAATTCAGAGAAAGAGACAGGAATAAGGAAGCAAGTTCCATAAGAATCTTGCTATTTTCAATTGATAGTAACAGAATGATTAGTTAGTTATTATTAATATTCCAACAACTAAAAACAATTTTCATGCACCAACAGTTCCTTATCTGACATATTACATGTATCAATTTGTTTACTGAATAAAAGTTCAGAGTTCATCACAAAAATTACATCCTCTTGTAATTTATCCTGGTATAAATTTTGTCCTCCAGAGTGCTCATCAAGTTTCAAGTTTATATGTGCCCCAAGCCCAGGTAAAAAGAAGCTTCCAGTCAGAGAATGGATGAAAAGGTTCATGTTTCTACATGTTTGTTGAATCATTAAGTTTAATGACAAACAGAAGCCCAATAGAAGGGAAAATGCTAGCAGCGTGATGGAGGGTGGGTGATAAAGGATGGGATAGTAGGTCTCGAACCACGTTACTAGGAATTTTTTTTCTGCCTGTGTTAAAACTTTTTTTTTAATAAATGATTTGCTACAAAAGGATTTTTTTAGTGAACATCTCATAGCTAACGAGGACATATATTCAAAGATCTTGCAAAAAAGGGTAAGAATATAGATACCAATTCTATCCCTGATGACAGTAGCATGTTTGGGTCCAGCACTCTTTTGTGCAAAGGATAATATATCAGAATACATATCACTGGAGGGTGTAAAACCTGCATCCATCATCCATTCCAAAACCTGCAGTAAAAACTTGCCGAGTCCCTCCATCAACAACTATTTGAAAGCAGGCAAGCAGTATATAGAAAACATGAAATCATTTCTCAGGAAAGGAAGGAGAGATCATTGTCCTTCTAACAGAACATCAATTCACAACATAGTCAGGAAACAGTTTACACTAAGCAATTTACTAGGCAATCACAAAAGCGAAAAAATGAAGCTAATTGCAGAATAAAGCATGTGGAATAGTTTGAGCCAAAAAAAGAAGAATGTCGAAAGTTACATGATCTGCTTCAAATATTCCAGTCATGTAACACTGCTTCCGAGAGAGGCCAACGTAGCAAGTTTAGTATTTAACCAACAAATCAGTTCAGAAAAGCAATTCATCAACTGCATGCTATCCACTACAAATCACTTCAAAGGAAACTTAAATTTTAATGAATTGACAAAGAAATACCTCAACATATTTTCTCCAATTCCCAGCAGCCAAAAGATTCTTCAACAAGATTGAATAAGTGCTAAAGTTGATTTCAGCTCCTGAAGCCATAATTTTGAAAAATAACTGCACTTCACAAAAAAAAGTTCATTAGAAGCACCAAAACAAAATTTTCATGCTATAATAAGTAGCTGATACCAATGACTACAAGAGTTGAGCTTGCTAGGTAAAGTTTATCTTAAAGGAGGAAAGCAAAAATGAAGACAGAATACAGGTTCATTTTTGTCTCCTCAGCTTAAGTACTCAAACATCTGAACACAAACCTTCAACATTGACTCAACCCTTCCACTTTTTCCAAGAAGATGTAGTATCTGATTTACAAGCCCAATTGAAACTACGGATAATGAAGGCTCCATCAATTTGATTAAGTCAAGTATTGTCTTCCAATCTCTCAACCTTCAACCAAAGTTAACATGCAAGTCACTAGAGCATGAGTAAGAACAATAATTGCAAAGTAAATGTGCTAATTAAGGGCAAACCATGAAGATTCAAGTTCTTAGAAACCACAACACCAAACGAGAGAGAGAATATTTACGTTTTCTTAATGATCACAAGTAAATCTGAGAACTACACAAGCCTCGCATGCCTGACATTAACTCCAGAAAGCTATGTCTCAAGTGAAATTCCACTACATTAGTAACTAAAATAAGATGTCATTCCTCTTTCACCTATGTACCTTTAATTTGGAAAACTGATTCAAATATTTACCATAAAGTCTTTCATTCCAAAGTAGCAATGCCACTTGACATGGTAAGAGTTCCCCGGCATGTGCATCTCATCCAATGGAGAGTTGAAGACACAAAGTGCTCATTCATGCCAAAATTAAACCATGAAACGAAATTCAAGGACAGGGCTCATCATACTGTACTAATTTACAGTCTCAAACAAGGATATCTCAACTGCTAATTTGTTTGGTACATTGAAAAGCATGAATTGCTATTTTTCATCACTGAAAATTTTAACATAGCTTATTGCCATAGCTCCATTTTTTCGAACACTTTGTTATACGCAAAGCTAACACACTGGCAAAGGGTGAAAGGAATTTGTATTCGACATTTTGAAGGTATAGAAGGTACATATACATGAGTAAAAATAATTGCAAGACCATATTTAACATTCAATAATTGGGACTGGGCATGTATCTTTTTACTTTAGTGTTTGCCTTTGCACATAATTGGTTGGATAGTTTTTGGCCAGGCCGGGCTAGGCCATTGCTATCCCTAGTAATTAGCCATATTCCTCTACCCAGTATAAGAGTCCTATTCTTCGGAAGCATTATGAAAAGCAATTGGGTAGAAGATGTAGCTAATGCAGCCTAGCTTGGCCAGTTTTTTACAAGATATATTGAAGCAGAAAAGGAGAAAGAGAGGTAGAAAACAAAGTAGTTGCTTACAAGCTACAAGCTGATGTCATTTCAAAGAAAACAGCATCATGGACAGGAATGTTTCTCTCTTTCATGAGCTCCGCCAGAATAAGAACCTTGGATGGCTGACCTCCTTTATTGAATGCTCTCATCAAAGCAGAACATGCAACAGTATCGAAAAGGATTTCATGTGACACCATTTCCTGAAATAACTCACAGGATTTCTCCCAGGACCCTTTAATCACACAAAAGATGTTTCAATTTCTAAGAGCATTTTCAATTTTACCAAATAATCATATCAGTGTCTATATGCCAAAGTTTACCAGCATTATTATAGGCATGTAGCATTGTTGTATAGGTAATCACATCAGGATGACAACCAGCCACCTTCATCTTGTTGAACATGGCTTCTGCTTCTGTAACTTCTCCCTAATAAATAAAGGCAGAAAAAGACTGAGATTTCTTACAAGTTATAACTAGATCGAGAGACTGAGATATAAGTAGATTAACTAGACATTTCTTCCCCAGAAACTTGCCTGGTTGCTGTAAGAACAAATCACAGATGAGTATACCTCCTTTGTCACAACAACCTTCATATCCATCATTTCAGCATAAAACTCAACTGCATCAGCAAATTTTGACATCTTGCAGCAACCGCTTATCAATACCGTGTAAGTAATGGAATCAGGCCTCACTTTCCTTTTCTTCATAGTTTTGTACAAGGCTGTAGCTTTTTCATATTCACCAATATTCATATAGCTTCCAATGGCTGCATTATATGCAATGGTGTTCAGTCGGATACCTCGCATTTCAGCTGCTGAAAGTACACTATCAATATTAACCTCTTGACCACAACGACCACAGGAAGCCAGAAGACTACTTATGGAGACAATGTTTGGTTGAACACTATCTTTCTCCATTTCACGCAAGACTTCCACAGCTTCAGCAAGTAAACCACTAGATCCATATGCATCAATCAGCGCATTGTAGCTAACAAGATTTGGTTTCCACTTGTCTCTCTTCATCATCTCAAATACTTCCCTTGCCTTTTGAGGTTGTTTTGATCTTCCATAAGAATTGAGTAAAGATGTATATGATACAACATCTGGGTGAAACCCACTGGATTTCATTTCATTAAAAACTGTCAATGCCTCTTCACTCATTCCATGAGAAGCAAATGCTCCCATCAGCGCATTGTATGCAACAATATTAGGCTTCATACCTTCTGCAAGCATGGTACTGAAAACAGCTTTGCAGTTTTTGATCTGCCCACACACAGAGTACAAGTTGATGATGCTAGTAAAAGTCACAATATCAGGGTGGCACTCTGATTTCTTATCTCTCATAGAATTGAATATTGTAATGGCTTTCTCATAGTGGCCAAGTTTCACCAAGCAATATATCACAATGTTAAGGGTTGTTGTGTCAGGACGAATATTTGTTCCTTTCATTAACTCAAAATAAGACAAAGCTTTTGAAAACTGAGCTCCGGTCTTAAATGCAGACAAAACAATATTGTGAGTCACAAGATCTGGCCCAACCCCATTTTCGGACATTTTCTTGCAAACTTTCAGAGCCGCTTTCCAGTGTCCACTAGATCCACAAGCATTTATCAGGTTATTGTATGTGGACCGACTAGGAGGAATCTGCCGATATAATATTCACAATGAATATTAGAGACACATATAGACATTATAACAAATCCCTTGGGAGCTTTAAACATATGTCCACAAAGAAAAGAAATAAAAATGCTAAGTTGCCTGCCAAAGAGGAAGAGAAAAATCAAAAAGTTATTAGAGATTAGCAGTAACAAACCAGAGGTTCAGCATAGATCAACCTGACCAAAACAGTTGTTAGTACCTTTTCTAGAAAAGTAACACTATTCTGCATGCCAAAGGAAAAAAATTTCAACCGTATTTACGTGGATAATAAGGCATCTCACAACTAAGAAACTGTGGTTTAAAATTTTTGCAAAAGCTTTCCTACAGTTATGTTTAAATGTATCAAGCCAGACCTAATTAAATTGATAAGAGCATATAAAAGATTTTAAAACATGATAAATATACATACAGCTACACGCAGCATGTCGTCCATTATATTCATTGCCCAACGCCATTGACCTGCGCGACCGTGCGCATTGATAAGAGCATTGTATGTTTCAGCATCAGGTTTGCACCTGACAAGCAAAAGAACCGACATAGAATTATGATAACATTCTAGGCAAAATGTCAAGATCCCAATCACAATAGAATTAGGACCCCAACTCAGCCCGAAAGCAACAAAGACATATATAAACAAGGAAGAAAAAATTATGATAATTAGAGGAACATAGCTGCTCAAAGCAGAAATAAAATGTCACAAGATATTCCTCCCCAGAATTAAGCTTGAATAATACTCCTGCCCTGAAAAAATTATGAATGCCTCTTAGCTACCTGCCTTACACTATCACTTCAAAGTTACCAGATCACTAAATGAACAGCAACTTATACAATAGACACTAAAGCAAAGCTTCCCACCCAAAATCTATCATGAAAATGTTCCATTTCATAAGAATAGTATATTTCTTTATTAAAAGATACTAGTATAAATGAAGCTCTTTATAAGTAGTGGATCAATCAAAGAAATAGATGGAAAAACTAGCAGCTTCAGAGCAGGCCATGATAAGAAGAAAAACATACCTCCATTCTTGCATCTCGAAGAACAGACCGCGTGCCTGATCACTCCTGTTATGTCTAGCATGCAGCCTGATCATCATATTGTAGATATCATTGCGAGCACAATAATTCTTTTGGTTCTTCATCCACTCGAAAACCAGAACACTGTGTTCAAGTGCACCCCTTTGCGTTAACTCCTAAAACAACCAACAAAAACACCATCAACTTAATATACGTTCTTCCTCTGTATCCCATTTGCAGCATTCAGTAAAAAGTGAAAACTTTGCCTTGATAAGAAGAGGGAAATTTTTGCGAGCGAAACGGCCAATCCAACAATTCAAGAGACCGTGGACATCATCGGAGGGTCGGAGCTCAAGAATGTTGTGGACAACCTCGGAGATTGTCCAGTCCTTTTGGAAGCGGTCTCCTTCAACTCGAAGACGATATTGTTTAGTAAGGTCGGCTTTTCTGAGACCATTAACATGGGTGCTAACATGGTGATCCCCTTTTTCGTAGTCTACGAAAACCAACTTCTTCTCTTCGAAGGCCGAATCGTTCTTTGTCTTCTTGCACTGGATTTTGGGTCTGGTTGCTTTGAAGTTGGCAAGAGAGGGGACTTGGTAGATGGTAGCCATTTTCTGTGGCCAGAGAGAGGGAAACCGAACAAGGAGAGGAGAGGGACAAGGATTATTTTTAAAAGAAACAAACATTAAAAAAGATATGATATTAAAAAAATTTCGATTTTTTTTATTCTAATTTTTTTAGAAAAAATTACTTTCGTTAACTTTCAATTAAAAAATAACAATAAATAGTTACCAAATAATGTTTAAATGATGGTTTTATAAAATTGAATCAAAATAATTAAATTTGATTTAAATTAATAATGCAGGCACTTGAACCCGCTTAAATTATGCAAAACAAATAAAAGCGGGACGTCGGACATCACATATAATGCGCATTGTTGCAAAAAAATAATAAGTACGTATACTTTTTTTTTGAAGAGCAAGTACGTATACTTTTTGACAAACCAGTTACCGCAAAACCTACTGCAACTCGTATGAACTTGGGAAAAGGATTTATTTAATTTGATTCAGTTTTATAAAACCATCATTTAAACATTATTTGATCATGTTTTATTGTTATTTTTTAATTGAAAGTTAACGAAAGTAAATTTTTTAAAAAAATTAAACTTAAAAAATTTAATTATAATTATCTTAAATTATTAATTTGATTTAAATTTAACTAATTTAGTTTAAATTGAGATATTATATTAGTGAAGTTTGGTTAATTTAGATATGATATTCATACTATATGTATTTTTTTTAAAATCGAATTATAAGAAAATGAATTTTTTTATAAAACTAAAAATTAGAGAAAAATTTTCAAAATTTGTAAAGACCAAAATTTTTTTAAGATTTCTTAAATTAAAAAAAGTTTATCTTTTACCTTTTTTAAAAGATTATAAATGAAGACTTTTCATTAGGGTAAGGGATAATAGAAATAGAGACTTTTTATAAAATATGAGATAAGGCAATTACCCAATATTTCTTTGCACCAGATATATTATGTGATGTATACTTATTTTTTTCAATTTAAATATAAAATATTTATATTTACTTATGCACCCATTATTCAATTTTATCTATGATAGATATTTTCTCAAAAAAATTTACAATTATTATAGTGGATATAATATTTGTACATATTTACTAAAGTATTGTATAAATAAATTTTAAATTTTACACTATTAAATAAATATTTTATTTTGATAATTTTGTTACAAACGCATAAAATAGATTAATTTTAAAGGATAAATTTTTATGATTATGCTTGTCTCGGAAAATATTCTTATTATTCAAAATAATTTAAACATACCTTTATCTATTATTCAAAATAATTTAAACATGCCTTTATCTATTGGAAACAATATAAAAAGGGCTTTTTATTGAGGGATTGTTTGCGTTTATTATGGTTAGGGTTTTTTATTTTAAATAAATGGTAAGAATTTACCAAAATGTGCGGTGCATCTATTCCTTACATAGAAAACTTGTAAAGATTAAGTTGGACATTCATTGTAAGTGGTTCTTTAGTATTCCAACCATGGATTATAGTCTTACACTCTAGAATAGAATAGGATTTGGGTAAATCCCATTTTCTAAAAATAGGTGAAAATTAATGTTGCTTTATAACTTTATTTATGAAGATATAACCAAGATTTATGAGCAACTTCACATTGTTGTTGAATTAATAAATAGGCATGTAAGCAAAAGATTAAAAAAAAAGTATAACTTGTTTAATTAATGTATGCAGAGAACACAATTGCGTATCTAGCACTTATATGATCGATCGTGGCGACAAGCAGTAGCAATGTTGCGTTTGGATAGTGTCCCCATCTCTGGGGATAGTGGACAAAACTCTAAATTTCTGTCTCTGTTAATGTTTGGTTTCATGTCTCTGTGTCCTCGCCCCTGTCTCCGGTGGACAGAGACACAAATTTTTATCCTCCTCAAAAAGAGAGGACAGGGGACAAGTCGTCCTTGTCTTGAGCCACTATTTTTTACTATTCTTATTA
>JANZLH020388207.1:0-11670 GCA_026770325.2 Erythroxylum fimbriatum
ATGCGGAGGTGTTCCAGTCACACTGGGGTAAGTCCTACTGGGTTCCAAGTGTGAAAAAACATTGGGGACATGTTTCAGCAATATCGATGTCGCGATCTCATTGAAACATATCCCAGTATCATCAAGGTCTATTTGGTTTTATTGCTCTCTATATAATGGATCTCTATCCAAATCTATTTTATGAATCCTCTGAGTCACTCTTATGCGTGTGACCCATTAGGGTCCCGATTATGTTAGCCACTTAGATTAACATTTAATCCAAGCAAGTAACGAGCGACATCTAGCAACACATCATGACCCCCAATTGATCGAAAAGTAAAGGAACCATCTCATGAACCCTCCCATAGACACTTGTTGTGAATTCATCCTTTCACCATACGATACCCCACTTGGTTAAAAGTATGGGCAAATTGTCAACTCTCACTAGACTGACTACGTCAAATCTAATCCAAGTAACATCTGTTCTTATCCTGGGACTCATTACTGTATATGTCAATGAAGACATTCTCCATGACACATGTACTATAGCCAGAGATTTCCAAGTAATGACCCCGATAAGAGGCCATAGGTATCATCTTTTGCTATCACATAAGTGGTGAATCCTTTATTGGCTACTCAATTACCTTCGAATATCTCAAGCTGTAGCCAATCATCACCCTATAAGCGACCACTTTAAGGTAACAAGGAATGAAGTCAAAGCATAGAATCAGTATCCAAGATATCTTTGAGTACCTTAAAGCTAAGGATACTTGTACCATTGCTATGATAAGATTATTACTGACATTAGAATAGGACTTCCATGTGATGATCTTATGGTAGATCATCCCATGTACTTACTACCTCTAGTAAGCATCCATATCTTATCTCTAAACATCTCATGTTTACAGTTTTTAAGGTCCACTACTTGATCAAATCAAGAAGTTTGACATATGTTAGTCTATCCGGATTAACAATGTCCAGTCTCATTAATTCTATGACTAGGGATAATTGCACATGATAGGAATCTCAGTAGTATGATCACATTATGATTTCCTTCATGCTATGTCATATATCATGGACTTTATTAATTTGCTTATACATAAATACCAATTCATAAATAATGAACACCAAATTAATGAAATATTCCTTTCTTTATTATTGAAAATAAAGTATGCACCCAACTTTGTACAAAACTTGATAAAGGTGATTGCCTTTAGGCCACTACTCTAACACAGGTGACGGAGATGCTCCCATACAAATTGATGGTGATAATGATGATGGTGTTCATGATCAGACACTAGTACCATAGGTTGGTTCAATTCTAGTTAAGAGATCTTTGAGGGTAAAATAACCATCTACTAGATATTCTTTAGATCAATATGTGTTATTGACTAATGAAGCAGAACGTGAGAGCTTCGAGGAAGAAATGGATTGAGGCCATGGAAGAAGAGATGAAATCCTTACACAAGAATAAGACTTATGAGTTTGCAAAACTACCTAAGGGTAAGAGAGAATTGAAGAACAAATGAGTGTTTCAAGTCAAACATAAAGAGCATAACCCACATCGACAATACAAGGCTACATTGTTTGTGAAATGTTTTAGTCAAAGGAAAGGCGTCAAATTTGATGAGTTCTTCTCACTAGTAGTGAATATGACACCCATTCATGTAATACTTGGTATAACAGCTAGTCTTAATTTAGAAATTGAGCAGATGGATGTTAAGACGACCTTCCTTCATAGTGCTTTGGAGGAAGGGATATAAATGGAGCAGCCAGAGGTCTACAAGGTTAAAGGCAAAGATGATTATACTTGTAGACTAAAGAAGAGTATCTATAGTTTGTAACAAGCACCAAGACAATGATATAAGAAGTTTGAGTTAGTTATGGAGGAGTAAGGCTATAAGAAAGAGTAGAGGCTTTTTGAGCAAGGTTTTCAAGAAAGGAAATAAAGGTGGGTACATGTTTATAATAAAGTAAATATGCCACTTTTGTTTTCTTTAAATCAAGGATATTTAATGATTTAAATTGCATCATAAGTGTTGCACTAATTATGTCTTGAATGAATTGAGAAATTACTACATGTTTGATATGTGAATTGTGTGATGATTTATGAAAATGATTTCTTTTGAAAACATCGCATGTTTATGAAGTATGTTTTCGGAAGTGGTTTTTGAAATATATCAAGTATATGAAATCAAGTTTTCAAATAGTGTCATTTTGGGCATCAAGTTTTGAAATATATGTTATGTGGGTTTTTGTAGTCCATTCAAAAATACCACGTGTATGTTGACCAAGTTAAAGGCTTCTCCCACCTGCCCACTAGTGGCACGGAGCTCCTTCATGGACTTCCTCAAGTTTACAACTATACAAGACCACTTTATGGAATTGAGTAGTTCGTCATGCTTATGGATCTACCCAAACTATTCTGATGTACTTATGTGCTTATGATATGTGAACAAGTTTGATGCATTCATGTTTTGTGGTTTGTAAAATTTGACTACATGATGAGAATTTAAGAAACAAGTGTTTTATGGATTTCAATAAGAATTTTCTACGGTAATGAACTTTTTCGACGGTTTTGCTTGTTATTCATTATAACTTGTTACCCATGAGCTTTTTAAGTTCACCCTCATTTCCGTCCCATCTCTAGGTGATAACCAAGAGACAGAGTGAAAGAGAGTCAAGGCATTACTCTAAATTTGCATGCTTTGTTTTGTTTTGGAATAATTTATGTAAAACAAGGTTGTAGTTGCATGTTTAGCAATTATAGTTCAAGTATTTTATGTATATTGGATTTCGATATTGATGATGTAATGTGGCTTGGAAATGCCATTACAACTTTGTAAAATCTTGTTTCATAATGTTAATGAAATGTGAATTTATGTATGGATGATTATCAATTGAAATATGAATTTGGGTATGGATGAGGTGGAGTTGAAATATGAATTAATTAATGATGAGGTTAAGTTGGAATTAAGTACACTTGAAGAAGTTATCAACTTGAGTTGATGATTTTGAACATGAATTGTTGTGATACACAAACACACACACACACACTTATCAACTTGAGTTGATGATTTTGAACATGAATTGTTGTGATACACAAACACACACACACACACACATACACACACGTATAAGTGAGATGTTATGGAAAAGAAAATAGGAATTATGAATGGATAAGAATGATGTTGCATTAGCTAAGGGAATGAATTTGGAACAAATTTCAAGTTTTTCATAAGGAAAATTTTGTGAACTGATTCCAAGGAAAATCTAGAATAATCTAGGTAGAACTGGTCAAAATTATCTTTTAAAAGTTGTAAATGATCTTTCTAGCTTTCCAACGATATAAAGTTTGAAATTTTTGGATACCGGAGTGAAAAGATAAGATTCTTACAAGATGTGATGCTGCAAGGAATGTATGCACAAGATAGCTATGGTATATTGATGAGAATGTGTGGTTTTGATGAACCAAATGGGTTGAGAATTGAGAGTTTTATGAGATAAATTTAGTGTTTGAATTGATAGGAAGTGATTTGGCACTAGAAGAGTTGAATTTAGGAAGATTATGAGTGAACATGATGTTAGATTGGATATAGGAAGCATTGGAGAGGCTTTGGAGGGGTTTGGGGAAACCCTACATCAGTTAGAAGGACTTTAGGTCTGTTAAACTGACCTTCTCGGGTCAAAAATTACCCCAGCATTGCCCAAGTCTATTTAACGGAGGTCCTTCTCAGGTGAAAAAGAGGCCCCAGGCCTGACAATGTCCGTTAAACGGACATTCACAGGATAACTACAATAAATCACTATTTTGACCCTTTTAGAGGCAAAATCTTGCTTTGTAGTCTTCATTAAATTTGTAGATCTAAAAGTCTTCTTTCAAATTTATAAGAATGAACTCAATCCGACATCTCTATTGAAAGTTATGGAAATTGCACCAAGACAGGTACAATATTAATGAGGACTTAAACATGTTGGATTCTTTTGGCCATAACTTCCTCATCTGACTTCCAAATGAAGTGATTCTTAAACCAATAGATTTATAACACTTTTCTCTATCTCTCCATAAAAATTGGTATCTTTTGAAGTTGGTTTGAGAAAGTTTTATGGAGAGAAAGTGAGAGGTCGGTTGGGAGAGCATGATTGGGGTATGAACACACTTTGGCTTTTTAAGCATATCTTCATCTATAGAGCTCCGATTAAGATTGTTCTTACTTCAAAACAAACTAGAGACTTAAAGCTACAATTTCTTTGAAGAAGTCAAATTGAAATTCTAGTTTGAAGTTTCCCAAAATCTATTCTGAATTATTAGAAATGAGTTTGATTATGGTGATTGATTTGTATGGGCACGCCATTAAACAAATTGTGAGGAAATTTTTGGGATGTTATGAGCAAGAAGATGAACTGATGATGGTTAATGAGGGTTCAATGCAATAACCCTACAGGGTAATACGTGCACGTTTCATGAGTCCGAAGGATGCTGGAAATTCAAAAATAAGGAGTTGTAATGCAGATCACGTTTCATGATTTTGTAAGAGTTGGATTCTGGAATCAAGCGGGATCTAACATTTATGGTATCAAAGCAAGAATTGGGTTTCGGAAACAAGCGGGATCCAACAGATGTGGTATTAGATCAAGAGTTAGGTTCCATAATCAAGCTGGATCCAACAAGAAACCTAGATATTAATTTTCTAATATCGATAATTTACTAACTGCTTCGTTAATTATATGATTCAATCTTACTTGTCATTTGTTTTGCTTGCTTTATTTTTATTTTATTAATTAAAAATCCAAAATCCCATTCATAGACTAGATAATAGTGTAATAGCAATTACTAGTATTCATCTTCTTCGTGGGATGGACCTGTACTTACCAGTATTATCTACAGCTACACGCATGCACTTGTTTTTATTTCATAATTGACACAAGAAGAAAAAGTCAATCAAGTTTTTGGCATCGTTGCCGAGGGCTTTGATATTAGGAACACTTTAGTGATATTACTCTAGTCGTTATTTTTTGAATGTCCTTACTTAGAGGTTGTAAGAGGAGAAAAGGAAGGCCTAAAAGGAATTGGGAAGAGGTGATCAAGAATGATATGGCTCGGCTAGAACTTACCAAAGAAATGGCCCAAAATAGAAAATTTTGGTTTACTAAGGTACAGATAAAGGATCCCTCTTAAAGAGATCCATGTCATTTTTATAGGTCTGTTAGCATTTTTCTCTTAGATTTAGCCTAATCTTTTAAACAAGTACTAATCTTTCTCTTACTTATTAATTAATTAATTGATTAGTATTATTAGTATTAGTCTTACTATCATTAGTTTTAATATTATTTTTTAGTATTATTATTATTATTTTGCATAAGAACTATTTATTGTGATTTTTCTACATATTATTAATAATATTATTAGTTTTCTTATTATTTTTTACTACTTATTATTACTTTCATGTTATTTTATTTTATTTTATTTTTTCTTTATTTATATTTATATTTTTATATTTTTAATGTATTATATTGTGTTTATTTGTTTATTTATTCATATTTCTTATGGGTCATTTGGAAACAGATTCTATACTAGTTAAGGGTAAAGTTGCCTACATTAGACCTCCTTAGACCCTGCATTTAATGGGATTTCATTAGGTTAGTGTTGATGTATTATGTTTTTAATATATTGTATTCTATTTGTGGCTTATTCTTTTAATTATCTTTCGAATTTCTCTATTTTATCTTGAGTTTGTGGTTTATTGTAGGATTTACGTTTCATCGTCATAATCATAACTCACAATAGAAGGATAGATCAAAGGTACTTTTATGGGAGCCAAAATATGTCTTCGTAATCTATAACATCACCATATGGGAGAGAGAGGTTTCCTCACATGGTTTGGAGGTTCAGTCGATGTCTATGTCATGTTGCAAAATTTGTGGGAGTACTTAATACAATCATGAATGTCAAACACCTATATATGGGAGCAACTGAACATGTACAATTAACCTCAATGTGCACTATATGGGAATAGCTACAATTCATAATGGAGCAACTCTTACGCTTATAAATGGAATGATTATGCTCCAATAGAATATTTACATCACCAAGCACTTCCAATTAACGAGCCAACTTTGGAAGATATGATGACTAATTTCATTCAAGAATCAATCATGAAGCATTAGGAAAGGGGCTTGTATATAAAATTTGGTGAATCAGATCGACTAGGCAGCAAAGATAATATCTGATGAGAAGCAAGGGAGTTTGCCCAATACTACTGAAGTCGACCCTACTAAATGTGAAATGGCAATCAGCCTTAGTAATGAAAAAGAGCTCCCAGTAGAAGAGGAAGAGAATATTACAGACAAAATAATGGAATTGCTGGTTAAAATGAAAGTTGAACAACGTAAATTCGAGATTAAAGAAAAGAAAAAGGTTGGCTATATAAATGGAGTGACATTCTAAGAAGAGCTTCCTGATGAAGTCTCCATCTAAGAAGAGGAAGTAAAGAAGTAGCAAGAGGTAATTGAAGAAGATGAGCCAAAAACCTTTGTTTAAGAAGAATAAGAAGAGTGAACAGAGGTGGTTAAGGAAGAACTGGCAAAGAAACCAGGCAAGGAAACTACTGATGAAGTGTTGGTATTAACTTTAAGTATGGAGAGTTCCCACTTCCTTGAAGACAAACTGTTTGAGTTTGTCAATGATTCAGGGAGATTTTGTATCCTTTGTTTTATTAATAAAATTTCATTAAAAATTACATTAATGCATGTGATGGATTGATTAATTTTATAAATTATGCCCTGATGATTATTATGCAACAAGTGGCTTGCTTACAAGCTAAGAAATTGCTTTATGGAGAAAAGAGTGGAAGCAAGCCACTAATCATAGACTGAAGATAAGGGTAAACAAGTAGGGTACATGGAGCTATCGATGTTAAAGAAAGGTTCCATGGGACGCAACCCATGAATTAGGATAGATTTTATTTTATATTAATTTCCTTTCATGTTTCTTAGTTATTTTCGTTCTTGTTATTTTTATTTTCTTTTATCTTTTTATCACTTTCTCTTATATTTTGCAAGGATGTTAGTCTCATATTGAATGGATCAAAATCACAAAATCGTCATATTCAGGAAAGAACCATTAAACTTTTCCCTTATTATATATATTGTGTATATTAGGGACACTGTACAACTTTAAGTGTAGGGAAGGGTTTAATAAATCTTTAACGATTTCTTTAAGCTTATTATAATCTTGATTGACAAATTTTATAAATTGATATCTTGAATTGGTTGAAATCTGTCTATGAATATTGAGTTTCATTGTTGAATATTGATTGAATTGGTATGTAAAAGGATGAGAGTTAAAATAAAATTGCTTTTATAAGTCATATTTTTAGTAATTATTGAAATACTGAAGTTGAATGATATTGCATATTATTTACACACATAATACCCATCTTTTTTGTGAGCTTTTGAGCCTAAAAGCAAAATTTTCAAACTTTTTAAGCTCTTGTTCTTTCATGTGTATTATCATTTTTGGTAAAACAATTTTAGAAGTTGCTTTTATTATGCATATTGAGACCATATTTGTTAAACTAGAAGCATTTATATGACAAAGGCACTTAGATTCAACAATTTGTGTTAACTATTTCTTTGATTATTACCATACTCATAATTTTATCCTTTAGGAATTTCCTTTAGGATAGATTAAGCATCCCATTGTAATGTGGTTTTTGTAGCTTTTTCTATTATTAATACAATGTTTTTTAATTTTTAAATAAATGTTAAGCTTTAGTCTTTGTCATTGATTAAACCCACATATTAACCTTTACCTTATTTTACTTTGAAAACTTTTTCATTGTTTTGAACCTTTAAGGTTATTTACATTATTTATTGTTTAAAACTTTAAATTTTTTAATGGTCCATTATTTCGTTATTTGTTGTACATAGTTAATGCTCAAAATTGTTTTATTGAAAAAAACATTAAAAAAAGTAAAGAAGAAAAATAAAGGGTATCATTAGGTTTATATTACAAGGACTTGTATATTTGTATGCAAATTTCTTATACTTAGTAAATTTCTTTCAATTCAACCATTTTTATTATCCCAATCATACCTTACCTAAGCTCCATTACAAACTTATAAGACCTTTTGATTTTTTTTTCTAATTTATACATAAGTGGTAGAGATGTGATTTTATTGGAAGCCTATAGTAAGAACTCTACTATGCATTGATTGAGAATTTTAATACTTTCACCTTAAATACTTGAGTGCATTAAGTGACATCTTAGTGAGGGTGTAGAGATTAATTCTTTGACTTCAATGAGATTATGATCTGATTACTATTAATGTTGCTTAGAAAGTTAATTTTAGGATAATTTAATTCTAATTATATGTTAATTTGATTCAATAGAATACGACGATGTATAGTATGAATGGACATATTGAAATTAATGAGGGATTTATGTGTAAGATTGATAATTTTGATTATAGTTTGCATGAGGACAAGTAAAAGCTTAAGTGTGGGGATGTTTGATAGATGCATAATTGATTATAATTATACCCAATATTTGATGTATTTTTCCTTGATATTTTATATTTTTATCATATATTTGGTACTTAAGTCACTTCAAGTATGTTTATAGAGTACAATTGCCTTCACGGACTTAAAGGGCAAGATTTTGGAAGAAAGCACGACATAAAACGAAGATTTGAAACATAGAAGAGATGCATGGTCGTGCAAAATTTGCAAATTCCTAAGATTTTGGTTATGCATGGTTTGATGCACAGTCGTGTGTTAGCTCGTGCATTGGCCAAAACCTAGAATTTACTATAAAAATATATTTTTGAAGGCAAACAATAAGAGGAGACATTAGGAGGCAATTTCAGACATGGTGATCCTTCTCAAGGGGCTTGGATAAGTGGAAAACATGAAGAAAGCATTGAAAGATCCATAGGAATATAAGATCAAACCTCTAGATTGCAAGAACATTTGATAGAATTGAAAAGAAGATTTAGAATTATGAACCCTTTGTTTTCTTTTCATTTCTTTTCCAATTTATGTTTGATTTTATGTTCTATCATGTGTAACTAAACGTCTTATCAGTGTTTAGGTTAGATGAACATTATGATTATACTTTAACATGTTTTGATTATTTTATTAATGCAATTGGTTTGATTGATATATTATGATTCAATTACTTGTTTAATTTATGTTCTAATAGATCTATAATATTATATCATAATCTGATTTCATACATAGAGATTGAGAAATCTTGTTTAGAATAGATCTACCGTAATTGGAAGGAGTTGATTGCAACCTTAGAGATAGGATGACATAAATCTTCTGGATTAGGGACAAACCAAATAGCGGGATTCATAATTTGGTAAAGCAATCCTATAAAATTTAACATGAGTAATTCGGCTAAAAGCCTTGAGATTAGTTGTTATTAGACTCAAGGTCAACTATTAACATACCATAGGATTCTCCACGGTCCAATAAATCAATAAAATAATTGCATAATAAAAGATAAATTTGTTAAAGGTTTAAGGGGATTCAAAACCCATATATTAATTTTCTAATATTGACAGTTTACTATGTGCTTCTTTAACTCTCTTAGTCAATCTTTCTACTCTTTTTTTCTACTTGATTTAGTTTTATTTTCTTCAATTAAAAATCCAAATTCCAATTCATAGACTAGAAAATAGGATAACGCTAATTAGTAGTATTCATCGTCTTTGTGGGATCAACCTGTACTTGCTATTACTAGCCACAGCTACACTGTGCATTTGCAGTTATTTCATAATTGACACACCCAGAAAAAGGCAATTATGAAGCTTGCAAGGAGTTGTTATCTATGAAGAAGTTTCTTTAAGAACTTGGTTTCCAAAAAGACTATAAGTTATTTGTTTACAGCCAGAGTGTTATCCAACTTGGTAAGGATTCCTCTATCCATTCTCAGTCTAAATATATTGATGTGAGGTATCATTAGATAAGAGATGTATTAGAGATGAAGGTGTTATAACTTAAGAAGGTTCACACTGATGATAATGGTGATATAATAACGAAGACTCTATCAAGGAAGAACTTAAGGTTTGTCTTGACAATCCCTCTCATATGAGCGTGAGGGGGAGAATTGTTGGGGTCCTGCTAATTGGGATCATACCACATGTACACATAAAAAATAAATAAATAAAAGAGAGATGTATGTGATGATGGTGATATCCAATTAAGAATTGGATATTAAAAGTTATATTTAACTTAAATATTTTGGGAACTCATATTTTTCTTATATATATATAGGTATTATAAGAAGGGTTTCTCCTTCTTCTTTTAGTGTCTGCAATTGTGGGTAGCCTTTGCGCTAGTTTTGCGGCAACAATAAAAATTTGCTAAAGGAGAAGACGTAATTACTCCACCTTTTTTGTGAAGCAGCCACAATTGAAGATTGATTGTCGAAAGTTTTTCAGGTGTTCTCAATCGGGTGAAATCTCTCTAATTATTATCTTATTGTTACCAAGAATTAGTTTTCTTAAAGAATTATTTTGACATTACCTCTAATGGTGCCAAAGAAGAATAAGTTCTATTACCCATTATTTTGATATAGTGAAAGATTTGATTGGCTTATGCCCCTAGTTTTTTACTCCTCATATAGGAGAAGTTTTTCGTGTTAAAAATTGGTTGTTAATTATTATGCTATGTGATTTTTTATTTTATTTGTGTAAGAACTATAATTGATTACTTTCTCCTGGTCAGTATTTAGGAAAATTAATTTAATTATTTCATTGTAGTTTGTTTTTTTCCAACACTCTTCTCATTGAACCTTTAAATCTTGCCTTTCCATACTCTAAATCGACACTGTAAATATCTCCAATTTCATTTTCCAGCTCTATCAACAATTTGGCCACTCGTGGTACCAATCTGATTCTTAGTCATGCTATTTGGGCAGATTGTGCTTAACATTAACATGATCCCCTGATTTTCAAACTTTTGACTTTTAGACCCAAGAACAATATTAGCTAGTTATTAAACTAACCTAACCCAAAATAACTGGGCTCACGTGGACGTTAAATTAAGAGTTGAGACCTCTTTTGTCTAATCAGAATTCGGTCTGCTTTGTGGGCGCCAAAGATTGGCTAATTAAAATAAGCTTAAATAACGAATCAAAAGTATTTGACAATGATATCTTTAATCCATCAACAAGAATTCTTTATGCTTGGCCATGTTCGATAAGGGTTCATACAGGTGTCATAACTCCTTCAACGTTGTCCATCCAAAATGGATACTCTTTTGTCTTTTTGGTGGGTTCCATCTCATACTTTCTAGTTCCCGATGATCACAGGCTACTTTTCCCTTTAGCAATAGGAATGGAATATTCACGACGGACGGTTTAAGGAACTAAGAATCTGACAGTTCTCTTAAACAAAATGACAAAATCATGCTTTATCTTTCACAGAACATGTAGCTTGCCAGCATTAGGACACTATAAATTTATTGTCTTCCGGCAAGTAAAGATATTCTACTATTACTGTTATCTATTGATAGTGTTAGGATATACGTTATATATCTTGGTTTGGGTGAGCCCGCAACGCTTTAAGTTTTGTCCTCTTTGGTGCAGCGAGTTGAACTACAACTGTGAACCCTGTGGGTGTCTGGGGCTCAAACTCGAGACCTCAGGGTTTTGTTGGGTGCAAGACCCACGCCTGGGTC
>JANZLH020388216.1:0-11670 GCA_026770325.2 Erythroxylum fimbriatum
TCTTCTTCTTCTTCTTCTTCTTCTTCTTCTTCTTCTTCTTCTTCTTCTTCTTCTTCTTCTTCTTCTTCTTCTTCTTATGATCAATTTAGCTATTCATTGATTACTTAAAGATAAGTTGGGGTGGGGTTTGACTATTCTTTAAATTTGAAGAATAGTTTTTACCCAAGTTTAGTTGTTCCTGGTTCTCTTTTTAACCAAACACATGTTTAGGAATATATTAGGAATAGTCATTCTATTCTAGTGTACCAAACATGTCGTTAAGGTTTAAAAGGTTCAACTGGTATTAGATTTTCATAAAACTGGTTAAAGATTAAATAAAATTAAAAATTTTAAAATAATGATTGAAAGTGTCTGGTTTTATTTATCGAACAATTTAAAGTTTAATTAAAAAAGAGACTATTAAATATAAATTAATTGATTTATTTTAGTTTATAAGAATTTATTAATTTACTAAAATTTATCAATTAATTAATAAATTTATCATTTTTTAACAAAAAGAGTAATTAAAATAAATTAAACCAAAAAATTTAAAACTAAATTAAAAATTTGAACGATTCAAATCTTTTATAATAAATAGCTGGAACCAATTGAATATTTTAATCATTCTTTTTAACGATAAAATTTTGCTTT
Organism: Erythroxylum fimbriatum; assembly: GCA_026770325.2. Lineage (NCBI taxonomy): Eukaryota > Viridiplantae > Streptophyta > Magnoliopsida > Malpighiales > Erythroxylaceae > Erythroxylum > Erythroxylum fimbriatum. The sequence continues at coordinate 631 of JANZLH020388216.1, forward strand.
TCTTGTATTATTTAAAAAAGAAAATAAATAATAATGATGATGCTTAATTTTTATACTGAATGAGAAGGGAAGATACATTGCATTATTGACAAACATGTCAATGTCAAATTTGCATTATTTTCAACATCAATCATCGGCAACATTTCTCAAGATTCATTAATGTTTTGACATGTTGGGTTTGACCCACACAAACATGCCCTAGTTGAGATCTAACTTGGTTTTTGTGGCCTTGGTTTGTTGGGAACTATTTTTTTATCATATTCCTTTCCTTTCTAAATTTGGAATTCTATTTCTTTTTTCTTGTTTTGAATCACTTCACTAAGAATCACTTTTTGTGCATCCACCATAACCATTAATGCATTACATGGTTCTTCTCCATTTTATTTTATACGTATGCAAGTGAAGAATATAATTTAAGGACTTAAATTTTGGTCATTATTTTTGGTACATTAAAAAACATATAGTGTATTCTCACCTTATCTATCAACAATAAATAGGAAGTTGTGATCCTATCTTCCTCTCATATTTATAAAGAGAAAATATAATTACAAAATCTTATATTTACAAATTAATGATTAAAAATTTGTCATAGATTAAATTAAATTTAAAGAGGAATGTTAGCTATATTTATTGTTAAATTCTTACTTTTATCATGTTTATTTGGAATTAGTAAATTAAATTTCTAAAATTACTAAACTAAACTTAAAATTAAAAAAATTATACAAACTAACTCAAACTGTAAAATGATATTATTTTTTATTAATTTTGACGTCAATTTGAGTCAAATCAAATCGCATATTTCAGTAGGCACATTCTGACTTATTCACTTATTGCGATCCTTATGTGCTGTTGAATATGGAAAAACATTGGGTGTTTTGGACGAGATAGGCATAATTCAAGGACAATAATGTGTATTCAATGATTGCATATGACTTTCCCCGAAAATGAGAAGGGTAGGTGCTAATGTCTTGCATTCCATTGTCACGAATCATGATTAGACTCTTGAATGCATAGACATAACACTTATCCTTTTCCTTTTCCCCAGGAAAAAATTATCTTTGATCATCAAAATAACAGTATGTAATCATTTTAACCTATGGTCTATTTGCATTTTGTAATGAGAAAATCCTATATTCTAATAACTTGCCATTTATTTAAGTTCATAGCTATCCCTTATAGTTTGCAGACGTGGCATTTCATTTTTTTAGCAAAATAAAATCAATTAACTTGTGGATTTTAATTATTTTCATGGACGATGGAAAAGAGGAAATTTAAAAACAACCCTTTTGTAGTTTTAGTTCTTGGGAAGATTTCTTCTTCACGATTCATCACAAGAAAACGTATTTAACATGGCTGAATGGTGCGTTCGGCTATGAATTTATCATTCTTGAATTTGTAGCTTTTGTTAAGTTTCTTAAGCTTATGTTACCAATTTAAATTTCGACCCTATTTGATCTGGGCCTCACCTTAGGCAGAAGAAGTTAAAGACTGTCTCCCTTAATAAGTTTTAAATTAAGAATCACGAGTCATATTATTACAAATAATAATGCAAATGCAATTATAAGAATCCCGATAAATTATGATAACAAGCCGAAACACAATCCTAATTTTGGCCCAATAGTCAATCAGATAGTTATAGTTTAACACAAAATAATTTAAAGTCGTTTTTTTATCTTGTATGTATTTAGATGGATATGATAAAGTTTATTGGATAATTATACAATATAAATAAAATTATAATTATGAGATTTATATTATATTTATATATTATCCATAAATTATTCATAATTATTATTCTATTAAAACTAGACATTAATAGAACGTAAAAAAAATTAACACATGTTATGTTCTTTCTTATTAGGGATGTCAATTGGTCGAGCCGGGTCTGGGCTGCTCATAACTCGACCCAACCGGACCCCAGCCTGTGTGGCTCGTAGCCCGACCCCTAACTTGTGTGGCACGCGGCCTGGCGGGCCGTGATGGGTCAACCCATAGCCTGGTCCAGGCCATCATATATATATATTTAAGAAAAAGTCAAAAACAACGTCGTCGTTTTTGAAGAAATAGTCGAGCCACGGGCTGGGCCGGCCCGCCCGTGGTCGGCCAGTTCAAACTGGATCAAAATCTAGCCGAGTCAGGTCGGTTTTGCCATCCATATTCTTTATGAAGGAAATAGTCGATCTCATAGAGTAAAGTATGAAGATACTTAAAAGTTCGGGTGCTTGTTAGATAACAAGTTCATTGAACTGACCTCATATAAGAAATTCATTTGGAACATTACTTGTATATCTATGTAAATTCTTATTATAATGATTGTATAAGTGATCATTTGACCTGAGATCTCCAAAATTATCTTGTATCGAGATTGCTATGCTTTGATACTATTTATAATTTATTTTAATCAAGGATAACTCAGATATTAATCATTGGATATAACATGAATTGTATGGAGGTAGTTGAGTGATAAAGATAAGATTCATCACCCTAAAGTAATTAGGGAAAATATTTCATTGTTCTCAATTATTATTAATTTAAAAAATCATTGGTCAAGGTAGAATGACGTTTTGTAAATAATTTACAAATATCATTAATTTAATTAATAGCTAATTGTGAAGAACTGATATAATTAGACTAAAAATAAAGTCGACATTAATTTCATGTTCTATGTCTAATCCAAATATTGTATAATGAAATGATTGAATTATAAAAAAAAAATCATGCATGAAAAGGTTAATCAAAACTACTTTGTTATTCCTAAATATTTGAGTGATCGTGATATGTTGCTAGACATCAATCTTGATTTATAGATATAAATTGTTTAATTAGATGATTAAAGATAAATTAAAGGAGATTGATTTATCTAAATCTAAATATGAATTAGGGTTATTTAATACCATCACATTTGAAAACCTAATGAGTCATACATAAAGAACGAGTTGAAGAGAACAAAGATATTTTAATTAAGTTGGATTTGATTGTAAAGTTTAAGAAACTTTATAATTTAATATGAGATATTTAAGGATCACTATGAGATATTACATCTTATTTAAAAATAATTGATATTTAATTAAAATTATTTTTAATTTTAATTAAATTTAACTAAAAATATAATATAATTTCAATTAAATTATTAAAGTATTCAAACCTATTATAAGTAGGCTTAAGCTTTAATAGAGCTAGCATTATTTGTTTAACCTTCTTCACAACAATTGCAAAGTTCTCTCAACTTATTTTCTAGATACAATTAGAGGTCAGGCACTTGTGCAACTAAGGTGGTTAAGATGAGTCAATTTTGGATACGATTCGAGGGATACGACAAGAATATAATTAAACTTCGAAATAAGGTACGAATTAAGATTCATGCTTTATTATGACTTATGCATCATTTAATAGAACTTTAGCGATGTTGACTTCGAAAAATCAAATACAAAAAAGTCATAATTATTTCGCGAGAGTAAATCCTGGAACTTTCCAACAATAAGCACAATTATAGATTCTATTCACAATAAACTTTGCATATGAACAAATAGAAAACGTCAAGCCTTCTCTTGAATTTGATATGGAAATTGTTGTATGGCTTCCTCGATTAAATTTTACTCAAGATATGGTATAACCAATGTTTAAAAAATCAAAAAGATTCTACCAGTTTAAATATAAAATTTTGAACTAGTCAACTTTTTAATTCAATTTATTTTAATAACTCTTATTGTCAAAAAATGATCGATTTAATAATTAACTAGTCAATTTTCGTAAGTTAACCAATTTTCTTAAATAAAAATAAATTGGTTGATTATTAGTTACTAATTTTCTAATTAAACTTCAATTTCTTTTATGAGCAATAATAATCTCTTTCTCGTTTCTTCAATCATATTTCAAGTTCTCTAGTTTGTTCATTTTTTAGTGTATAATAGCTTTATGACGGTGTAATATGAGTTGAACTTTTAAACTTTAAACTTTTTATTTTACTCATTTATATTTTTGTCTAATTTTTAAAATATTGGGAATAATAAAAAAATACTTAACTTATACTTAGAGATGACATTAGGTCAAATTAGATCCGACTTAACTCTTTGGCCTTTTTCATCAATACAATTCATCCCCTTCTTCACATTCAATAAAAAGGCTAACCATTTCATATTAAAACTATAAATTAGAAAGCAAAAGATCAATCACTCTTCTAACAAGATCATGGGTAGGGAAACCAAAGGATGAAGATCAAGGTAAGAACTAAATGATAACATTAGTAAGTCGAGTTAATATCAAGGATAGGAATTCAAGGTTTACAAAGAAACATACTGTAAAAAGTGAAAGCAACAAATGGAGGATTCTTTTACGATGTTCCTGACTCATGATATGTTGAATCCACGAGAGGTTCAACTTGATTCCACTAATTCAAGTGTCTTTGTTCAATCAACAACAAAGGATGGTGATTCTCCAATAATCTTTAAGATTCTCCAATTAATAATCTTAAGACTATCTTAAGTACGCTCTATACGTACTTATACATATAAAACTGATCAGGCAGTTAAGGAGATAGAAATGATTGGAATAACACGTTTTATCATATGGTACTAACAACAGTTACCTCATCCCAAGACATGAATTGAATATCAGTTATTGTCATGGGAAGATAGCCATCAATCGCATATGCCAACATCTCCCATTTGCACACAATGACTACAATGTTGCATATTCCATCCCTAACATTGTTATTTAACTTAATCATAGACAAATGAATGGTGCGACCATTGAGTCTATCAAAATTTGGGAGCACTATACTAGAACCAATTAAGGTCAGCATAGAGACATCAACCCTTATATAAAGGGAACATTAATTAAAGACTCAGTATGCCCTATAACTATTTAATTATGTTAGGTAAAGTATCTTGAATTCCTCGCAGAGCATACTTTTACCTCCACACTTTGTGTATTATACTTATAATTATGTCACTTTTCTAAAAGCACCATAACCCATCAACAAATAAGTATAGTACATAATCATAATTCAAATATTCTTCCTTTGCTCTAATGTCGATTGGTTTTCAAATTAATAGCTTTCCCAGTAATGCTCCATAAGGTCCAATCTCCCATAACCATCGATAACATACCAAAGTAGCTTACATGAACCATCAACCTTTTGACACCGTCTAAAGTCATGAGGGCATATATTACAAGGCCAATTATATGTCTTTAAGGACTCACACAGTGATGAAGCAGGGATTCATTCACTCACTTCCTTTTATGATCACAAAGCACATGCTTATGAATGCATGCTAAGATATATCAAATAAGATATCGTACAGATCATAGTCAAGTCGTTGTTCAAGCGCCTTACTCGAGATCTTTCTTTTTCTCTAATTCAATCAAATATACTAAAGATCTCGCATCCGGCTTAAAGTGTCTCATCTTTTTTCTCGCCCTCAACAATGCCTAAAAAGATGATTAATCGTGTGAGAGAGTTATTTAGCTTGTATCTATATATTAAAAAAAATATGTATGAATCAAAACGATTGGAATTTGCAGGTATTGATGATTATTGTTACTTTGTTAGTGAAATTAATTACAAACATTTATGTTTAACATCTTTAATTTTGGAGTTGACGAAAAAGCTTGAGTCTAGTTTTCCAAATCTTTGAGATCAAATATGGTTTAATCGAGTTCCTTTTTAAACACTTGACCTCAATCGAATTTAAAAGTCTTTTTGGATTAAGTTAATTTAAAATTAACTAATTAAATTATATTATATTTAACTCATTTAAGGTATTTAACTCTAATCAAATTTAAAATTAGACTTAAATATAAAATTTTTAAGTTCTGGCTCGGACCTGAGTCAATTAATTGCAACTACTTATCTCCTTTCACTTCTAAGCCCTTTTGATAAGCAATGAACGATGCGAATTTCGAAATGTACTATGAAAAATTCTAAATTCGTGTCCTTGTATATGTTTCCGAAACTTGTAGTGTGAAAAAACTTGCTTATATACTTCATTAAACTTTTTATCTAATTTATTTTGTATTTTTATTTCTAATTTTTAAATTTAAATCTAAATCTCTTTACTGATATGCTTATATTTAATTATTACAAATATCTATGTTGCCTTTTATATCTATTTAAGATAAAAATTATTGATTAAAAAATTCAACCGACTCGGCCGGTTTAATCATAAAAACTTGAACTGTCCAACTTTTTATTTCGATTTTTAACTTTTCGGTTCGATTTACTTTAATAAATCTTGTTAAATATCGTTTAATTTATTAATTAATCGGTCAATACTATTAGATGTTAAATACTATTAGATGGGTTACTTTTTATTGGCATTGGAAACACATCACATTATGGCAAGGTAGCGTTTCACAGTTTAATGGATCTTCTACTTATTTGATGGGAGGGTTAAGAGATTATCTATGGTTAAACTCTTTACAACTTATTAATGGATATAATCCCTTTGGTATGAATACTTTATCGGTCTAGGCATGGATGTTCTTACTTGGACAGCTTGTTTGGGCTACTAGATTTATGTTCTTAATTTCCTAGCGTGAATATTGGCAGGAATTGATTGAAATTTTGGCATGGGCTCATGAACGTACCCCTTTGGCTAATTTGATTTGATGGAGAGATAAACCAGTAGCGTTTTTCATTGTGCAAGCAAGATTGGTCAGATTAGCTCACTTTTCTGTAGGTTATATCTTCACTTAAGTTACTTTCTTGATTGACTCTACATCGGGCAAATTTGGTTAATTCTTTATGTAACGTATCCGTGCTAATATCATTTTTTTATAAGACAAAATTTTGATATTTCTACATCTAGGATCTGACTTGTATTAGTGATACAAATATAATAGCTAATATAATAGGAAGTGAAATATTATAGCAAGAAAAGGTTTGATTCAGCAGGAGAGGAAGAGGCAAAAATTGGAACAAAAATATCATTTGATTCGTCGATCCTCAAAAAAAGAAATAAACAAAGTTTCGTTGTTGATAATAAATTCTTATAAATTAAAACAAATTAATTAATTTTCATTTAATAACTATTTTTTCAGTTAAACTTCAAATTTTTAGAAAGGTAACAATAATCTCTTTCAATCATATTTAATTTTTTTCATTTTATTTAATATGTAGCTAGTTTTATAACTGTCTAGTATCAACTGAATCTTTTAAATCTTAAACTTCTTGTCTAACCAGTTTAACTTTTGGTTCGATTCTTAAAATATTGGTAAAATTGTAATTAAGTTTAATCTAAAATTACATACCAATATAATACATTTTGTAATAGTTCCTCTCTTTTCTTTTTTACTATAATTTAAAAGTTATTATTTACGGTGATTATTATGAATGTGGAGAAAATATTATATCTTTCGAGAATGAATTATAATTAATTATCAATTCATTAATTATCTGTTTTAATTTTACAACACATATTAGCTTTTCTTAGACAAACTAACATGAACATCCAACTCTTGATCTCTTGAAACCTTCTTGCTTCAATCATGTATTATATCCACCTCAATCAATAAAACATTGACCCTTATGGAGTAAATAATTCTTTCAAGCGAAGTGTGATTCTGAGTGGAGGAAAAATGTGGATGGTGCAGACAATCATTCTGAGAAGAAAATTTTTTTGGAGTGCTCAACGTAATCATAATAACTCTTGGAGTTGGAGAAAGATCTTGTATGTGAGGGACAAAATGTGGCACCAATTCAGGTTTAGGATTGGAAATGACATATCTACTCTTTTTTGGCAGGATCCTTGACACTCGAGAGGAATCCTGAGGACCTTTTCTACCCCGAGAGAGATCAATGGCTCGGAGCTTCCGTTGACAGCAAGCATTTCTGAAGTCATCCTTAATGATGAATAGAGATTGAATGAGGTATTCTTGGATTTCATTAGGAACCTTGAATCACCTCGGTACCTCCCAAATAGCTCCCAACCTGGTTGTCTGGAATGGATAGCTAGCCCCACAAAAAAGTATACAAATGTTTCAGCCTATAAATTCTTGCGACCCCCCTTACAGGAGGTTTCGTGACACAAGCTAGTATGGTCTAAATACAGTAGACCTAGGTACTCCTTTATCCTATGGCTTGCCTTCCTTCAAAAGTTGCAAACTCGGGACAAATTGTCCTACCTTCATACTCCTAACCACTATTCCTTGTGCATATCAGCAAATGAAACCATTGAGTACTTATTTTTTGAATGTACCTTCTCTAAAACAATTTGGGATCGTTGCCTCACACATTTTAATTTGCACAGCTTTAATCAGCCAAACCTTTCAGCTATTAATTCTTTCTTGGTTTAATACTGCTTCCACTAATAGGATTTCGATCCTTACTCATTTCCCACTCCTGCTATCTACTACTGTTTACTTTATATGAACTGAACGAAATGCACGAACCTTCAAGGATGAAGCCAAGGATGTGGAGAGTGTGTATCTAAGAGTAGTTTCCCAAGTTAGGAAACTTCTCAGCCAATAGCATGTGAGTCCCCATCAGAAGATCAGACAGGAGTTAGTTGGCTATCCAACTTCCTAAGTTGGTAGTCCAACTTCCTACAGGCTCTAAAGTGACAAAGAGGATCGGGTCTGTATATTTATTGTTATAAACACACTGGCGGAATTGGTAGGACTGATCCTTTTAGGCCCAGCAAAGACAACTTGCAAGGATTACTCCCCCTCCCATAGTGGCATCACCTATGAGGTAACACAATTCATGTTCCTCTGCATAAGCCGATGGAAAGTCCAATATTGGCAAACGAAGTTGAAGTTCAGATTTTGAATTCAGCTTTTACATTTGGTGTTGCATCAACTGGGTTTGAGAAATTGTTTAGTTGAGGAAAACACATTCTGGTTATTGCTTCTTCTGTATGGCGTTGGTTAGAGTAAAGGTGATATGTTTTGTTATTAGTGGAGGTCGGCAAATAGCTTCCAAAAGTTTTAGTTGTTGGTTCCCTTGAGTTTCACATGCTTCGGATAGGATTGTGAGATAGCTTCTTATGATATAGTTGTTTATGTCCTCAGAGGAATTGGTTGAGTGAACTCTATTTGTACATATATTTGGGTTTTTTTTTTATATAAATTCTTCTGAATTATCAAAAATAATGTGGATAAAAAAACTGTTATTTTATAATAAATTTGCAATCTAAAAAATCTTCCTAACTACTCTTTAATTAGCTGGCTCCACTTTAGAAATTGTGTGAAGTAATTTGGGTGTAGACTTTGAAATCGTCAAGTGCAGAAATTTTCAAGCATTTGAGCATTTTGTGATCCTTTATTCAACACTTGACTACTTCAGTCCATTCTTTGTCGAGACACATAATACGCTCATTTCCTGCGTTGGTCAGAACACTCGTCTCAATTCAGACTTAATTTATACCAAATGATGCTCACGTAAAGATTTAATTCAAGTCTTAAACTTGAATCAAACTAATTAAATTCGACTTAGCTTACTAATTTATTATAATTTTTTTAAATTATTAATTTAAGTCAAGGTTAATTAATTCCAACTGATTTTAAGAATTGAATTGAGTTATCATATTACTAACATTTGATCATTCTACATGTGATATTTATATCGTATGTGGTTCATTTTTTAAAACTTAATTTTAGCATAATATTTTTAAAAAAATTAAAATTTACAAAAGAATTTTGAGAATTTAAAGATTAAGAAATTTTTCTAAAACTTTTTAAACTATAAAAAAAGATCATTGTCTTTTAATCGCTTTGTATTTTCTAAATAAACAAAAATTGGTGTATATAAAAGAAGATAAATCACTCTTTATCACTTAAGATCCACTTTCATGCTTATACTAACTTTGAAATTGTCAAGTTTAAAGTTTTTTAAATATTTGGAGCATTGATTTGCGTAAAGGAAGCAAAGGAAGTGCTGTAACTTTCACGAAGTCAAGAAAATCTACACCGGCAAAATCATATGCTCCTTTTTGTTTGTTGTGAGCCCTCAAATCATAATCACAAACTTAAAACAATATCAGAATGCATTGAAGCTGGGAACAAAGGGATTACATCAGATCCACTTCGGTCACAATTAGTAATAAATTAACTAGCTAAGTCCACAGCATATATTTATATAGTGGGTATGTTGGATTAGAGTGATTAGGAATCTAAGAAGCCATTTGGTCCAACGAATAAAGTATTTCTCTTGACGTAAGATAGAGGTTTTTTCTTAGTGCAAGTTTGCTTTAGTGAAGCCTTTTGAAATAATTTCTTCTAGTGGGATTCCTACAATGATTGCTTTTACAATTAGAAATCACTTCTTAAGACGTTTGATAGATTCTATTCAAAGCAGTTTAATAAATTTATGTTCAATTTATATAATAAGGTTAAATATTTAAAGAGTACTTAACGCATTTGCTAATATTTATTAAGGATAACAAATTAAAATTTTCAAAAGTTTTAAATTTTCTATTTTAGTATTCAAATTTTTAATTGAGTGTTTAAACGTCGAACAATTGAATTTAAAGATTATTTCTATAAATATTTTATTAATGTGGTTGATGAATGACGTAAAAATTGTTAGATATTTTATTTAACTGTTATTTTGTTGAAATGACTTTCTTACTCTTTGGGTAGTGATTTTGGTTGTCAATAAAGTAGGAGGGTTGTTGTTCAAAGTTGTTAGTCTTGTTCCTTTTATTTAGCCTTTTTTGTTGATGTAATTGCCTATAAAAGGCATTGCTTTGCATAAATAAAACAAGAGGTTTCCAATTCATTGAATTTATCAGAGCAAGGTTCATTTCTTTGAGTGAAACACGTAAGGGAGAGAATAGAGTTTGCAGCAGCAAAAGAAGCTACACATGGCTACAGATAACCTTATGCAACTGGCTATTCCGCGTTTTGATGGTCATCAGGGACGGATCCAGAAATTATTTTGAGTTGGGGCAAAATATTTAAAGTACTATTATATTATTGAAAATTTTTAATTTAAATTTTAACTCCATTAAAAAATTAAAATTTTGCCCCCATTAATTTAATTGGTGACAAAAAATAATAATAAAAATTATAGATATATTAAGATATCAAATAAAAAAT
>JANZLH020388250.1:0-11666 GCA_026770325.2 Erythroxylum fimbriatum
CTTAACCAATTCTATACATTTTATTATTATCAAAACATAAGTAGGATTTAATTTGTCAACCACCATTGGTCCAACATATGAGGAATGCCAATTGCTATTACAAAGTCAATTTAATGTTTGATCCTTCTAATAATGGTAATCTATTAGGAATGTCATCAATCAACACATCTTCATACTTTTGAAACAAGCAAACTACAACACTAAGAAGAGATATAAGTCATCCTTATACCTTTGGATAGAAAATGACACCATCATATATTTATTCACCTTAATCTCTCCCTATTCATTAAGCCACTAAAGCTTATATGAATTTAGAGGCTTCATAATAGATAACTCTAACTTCTTTCATAAGATAATACAAGTGATCACACTACATACCTTGCTATGAATGTGGCATCAAGTACAAAAGCTGGTATCCCTCTACTACTCTAACTCTTCCACCTTGATTTGAGTATTTAATATTATTTTAATAACAAGTTCCTCATCTTCAACAATATACTCCACACCTTCATCACTAAAACCCTCTAATAGTAGTATAATTTCCTTTTAATCTCAATCACTCTTAATCACCACCTCCACATCATCTCTCATGCTCATAACCTCTTATTTAGGCATTATGATGTCAAATACTTTATTTTTAAACAAAAAAACTCTAAATATATTTATTCCAATAGGGTTGAGAGTAAATCTTATCTTTTCCCTTATTATGGAGATCATCTTTGGCCTTAGATGGCTTTGTTTTTGCTTTAAAATGGCTTTTATCATCCATTTCCAAATTAGTCCTCTAGGAGTCATTAATATTAATAAGATGCTTTGATACTCCTTTGTGCTTAAGTTACCCTACTATATTGCTTATTTCTCTATGCAACCCATTCAAGAACCTCGTTGTAATTGCTTCTTTCTTCTCTTCTACGCTAACTCAAATCATGAAAAATTACATCTCCTTATAATAATATTCTACATTTTTGTCATTGGATATGACTTTCCAATCTCTTACACAAATCTATGTAATAATGGCTTAGCACAAATCTCCTCTTTATAAGAGCTTTCAATTTGTTCCAAGTCTTCATAAGTCACTCATGAATTCTTCTCCTATTATTAACCAAATAATCCCACCATATAATGACATAATCTGTAAACTCTACTAGGTAGTTTTACCTTCTTCTTCTTAAAGTAATTGTTAATCAAAAAATAATTATACCTTTATATCCTACTCTATATAAGCTTTATGATTAATTAAAGGAATGTATGGTTGTCTTAAGATTTTCAAGATTATAATCCACCCCTTCTATACTTTCAGACTCCCTCTTATGCTCCCAATCACACCTAACTCCACTCCCTATCTATTCAACCCCAAATGCTATATTAAAAACATCAACAATTAAATCATCATTCACTTTATTAGCCAACATTAGATTTGTTGTTCCCCTCACTAGGAACTCAAGGTTATTATCTCCCTTATAAGTTAATAATCTACTATGATTACTTCTCTTACATATCCTTCAACTCATCACACATCATATTCATCCTCTAAATACTAGTTGTCCCTCTCCTCCTTAAGCGTTTACAATATTTAAAAGAAATTAAAAAGTATAATAGATGTTAGTAAAAAAATTTCATCACACGCTCTCTTATATGTTTCCTCTCAAGGATGATAAATTACTCATGTTTCACTTTATATTTATCTTTCCTTGATGCTAATCTTAATCTCTCATACCTTTTTCACTCTTTCCTTCCTTCTTAAGTTCTTTAGAGAACTAAACTAAATCAAACAAAGACTTAAATATGGTAAAGTTTAAGAAACTTAATGAATTAGTGGTCAAAGAATGAAGAAAGAAATTTAAGAAAAATAGAGCTTAACAAAAATAAAGGAATTCAAATAAAATAATGAAAGATTATAAAGAATTTGAAAATATATTTGGAATTAAGAGAGTGCCTTTCTTAGACACTATTTCTTCCCTTTTCATTTTTCTATTATAATCACACATGTATGATTAAATAATGGTGCAAAAAATTAAGGTTTAAAAAAATAAGGAATTGAATAAAGAAAAACCCTAACATGATAAGAAGAGAGATAGACAAACCCTAAACAAGATGATGACAAATTTAATTTTGTTACAAAATTTAGAAATAAAAAGAATAAGCAATCAGAAATATGAGGAATCATAATGAAAACAAAATTATAGATAAAGAATTTGCTCAAAGTATAGAACAAAACCAACATATGCCTTGTCCCCAAATCCAATAACCCTAATTATTGGAAGGATTTTGGGCCTGTTGTCTACTATAATATACTGTTAAGATTACAGCTAAACTCCTTTCTAATATACTAAAGGTTAGACTACCATCCACTATCAATCTTGGCTAGGTTGCCTTTATTTAAGATAGGTCCATTGGTGATAATATCATTATGGTTCGGGACCTTATTAAGAACTACCACAAGAAAGGTTTGGGTATGAATTGTACTATGAAAATAGATCTCCAAAAGGATTTTGATTTTATCTAATGGGATTTCATCGTCCACACCTATAAGACTTTGTTTCCTTATCCTTTTATAAATTGGATAAAGTAGTGTATTGCCACTCCTTATAGAATTTTCGTCAATGATGAATTAACTAAACTAATTAAGGGAGCATTGGGCATAAGGCTAAAGGGTCCCCTTTCCCTTTACTTGTTCACTAACATATTATTTGTTGATGACATCTCAGTCTTTTGTAGAGCTGACTCTCGTTCAATTAAATGCATTAATACCTTTATTGACATATTCTCCAAGCTTTCAAGATTGGAAATTAACAAACATAAAAGCTACATTATGATCTCTAAGGATTCTTCTCACTATGCTTCCTCTCTTGCTAATGTGGCCAACTTTATCCTTAAAGACCCTCCATTCATTTACCTTAGCATCTCTATCACTACTACCAAAGTCTCATTTAGAGAATGCCAATAATTAATAGATAGAATTAACAATAGAGTATAGCACTAGACAAACAAATCCCTTTCTTATACATGGAGAATCCAATTGGTTTACTGAATCTTGTCCAACCTCTACTACACTCACTAGATTGCTAACACTACACTCTTTAAAAAGATCAACAAGGAGATTGAAAAATCTTATAAAAAAAACTTTCCATGGTCCATATTTTTTTATAAAAGGCACCTATTTATGGTTAGCCTAGAAAACTTTATGTCTTCCTAAGAGAGAAAGAGGCTTAGGTTTGCACTCAATTACAATAATGAGTAAGACTCTACTTGCTAAGAAAGTCTAGAGACTCCTTCAAGAAAAGTAGTCCTTGTGGGTTAAATAGGTAGACTAGCATTACGTAAAAAATAATAACTTTAGATTTTAACTATAAGGAAAATAGCTCTTGGATTACGAATCAAATCCATAAACAAAGAGAATGGATGTAGCCTCTAATCAAATACAAAATATGGAATAGAGGGAATATCTAGATGTGGTTTGATAAACTGTGATCGCCTTGCTCCTCTTCATTTGGATCCCCATTACGAATCAACTAGACATTTATACCCTAAAAGTGCAAGAATTAGCTCTTTAATTTATGAAAGTTCATGGTTATGTTCTAATAGAGGGAGTTCTTACCTCTGCTTTATTCATCTCTTTAGTAACTTTGCAAATGGTCCCTATAGAAACTTTATTTGGAAGCATAGTGATCTAGTCCATTACTTTTACCTAGTTTGGTATAAATCATTCTTTCTAAGGATCTCCTTCATTTTTTGGCTTGTTGCAAGCTTTAAGTTTCCTAGTTTGGATGGAATCAAATCCTCTGAACTATTTGATCCAATATGCAAATTATTTAGCTCAACTCTCAAGAACCATGATCATCTCTTCTTTACATGTCAATTCTCTAACCTAATTTGAAACAGCACATTGTCCCTCTACTAGTTGTCTTTTATTATAATAGGATGGGAACCTACTCTTGTCTGGGCTTCAAGCTGACTCACCTAAGAAAGGAGGACTATATAGTGGAGAAGTTGGTCATTGCATGCACTTCCATCTGAAGAGAGCACAACAATAGAATTTTTAAAACCCTCGTATATGATCTACAAAGTGTCAACTTACTCAATACTTAAAGTATTAGAGAACTTGTCTTAGCCAGATGTAACACATTTAAAATTTTGCCCAATCACAAAATGGTCCCTATAATGGATCTACGCCTTCCCTCACACAAATTGAAATCGGTTTCTTATATGGAATTTCAATTTCCTCAACCTATCCTCAAGTAAAACTTGACATTATTTTGTAATGGAGCCTACTTAGTTTATGTATGATATTACTCTTATATATTGTTTATAACTCATTGGAAATATATTTCTTTTAGTTTCTAAAAATAATAAAATTTTAAATAATATGAGAATGAATACACTGATTTAGAACTAAGCTTTGATACCAACTAATGTAAAACTACCCAAGAATAAAACCTTGAAGAACACAAAAAAACATGTTTGAACTATACTAAGAAAGCTAAATAAGATATGTAATAAGACCATTGATTATAAATAATCAAGCTCATGATTGTCAATAAATAAACATGTCATAAACTAATAAAATTACATATAAACACTCCTTAAATATTAGACAAAAATTCAGTATTAATGAATATGGTTTGGGGATGTGCAGGTTTGAGGCTATATCTTCAAATTTTGTTTTTCTCAAGAGTTACATAGGCTAGTAAAAAATCATTTTTTATTCCATATCTTTATAAATAATTTACATGACTATGTTGTTAGATTATGTTCTTCGCTACTTGATTTTTTAGAGTTATACAAGTTAATACATGACTATGTGTGAGGTCATGTTGCAATATGAATCTTCAACTACCAAGATTATTCCAATATGTCCATTGGCCTATAATTATGGAATGATTGTCAACAATTTGGTGAGACTGGTGGTTATGTTTCTTAGTCATGGTTGAGAGGAAAAGGGGTGCTAGCTGCTGAGTAAGATGTGACGATAGCGAGTGCAGTGATAAGCATCTGGGTCTTGCATGTTTGCACTCCTGATTTAGCAACTGCTAGTGTTGAAGGCTTAATGATGGAATGTAAAAGATAATGGCGGCATAGAAGAAATGAAAAAAGAGCTGGTGCATCATAAGAGGGAGTGTCCAGAGGCTGCAGTTGACAGCAACAAGTGGCTGCTGGCGTACTGGTGGCTATGGTCGTTCCTAACGTTTTAAAGGCCCTGGTCTAAGTGCAAAAAAAGGCCCCCAATGAATATGCAATATACAAATATGTAAACTTTAAAAGCATATTTTTATTATTAAAATTTAATATCCACACATAAGTGACTCAATTTGTAAGTCCACATACTCAACAAAATATTAAACAATCATAACATCAGCTAATAATATCTTGAAAATGTTAGTAACAATAAAATCACCAAAAATAGTAGCAGTATCAACAAAATAGCCGTAGTGATAGGTGTAGATTGCATTGTATTTTTATAGGTAATTTGATATGTGTTTAGTGGTTAATTTAATTGTTTAGTGTTTGTTTAGGTTAAGAATTGTGTTAGTTCGTAAACATTTATGTTTTAAGTGTTCTTTAGGTGAGAACATGTTTTTGAGCTTCAATGTTATATATATGAGGTGTCGTGATGAGTTTATTAGTATTTCAGGGCATTTAGAAGAGTTTTGGAGGAGAACCGAACCAAAACACATGGCCACGATCGTGGGAAATATGCCACGATGGTGACAGAAGCACTAACATAGCCCCACGATGGTGACAGAAGCTCAAGCATAGGGCCACGAACGTGGAGGATCTACCACGATCATAACAGAAAGCAAACAACCTGGCCACGATCATACAACAAGGTCACGATTGTTGCCTACGCGCAGATAGACGCAGAGTCACTTTCGGATTCAAGTTTTTGAGAGACATTTCGGACCCCAAAAGGACACTAGGGTTACCTTAATTGGAAAAGACTATAAAAGGAAAATGATGGAACCCTAAAGAGGAATCTACATTTTGCCTACATTTGGGAACCCAAAAGAGAGAAAGAAAAGAAAAAAGAGGAGGGGTTCTGACACCAAAGCTTCCCAGAATAGGTGATCTCCCGATGCCACTACTCTTCCGAATCATCCAACCTGAGTTTCATTTCCTCCCTATTTACTTTTTTTATTCAATCAACGTGTAAGATTGAGATGGGTTGTGTGGTTATTGACAGTGCGTCATAACGCTAGTCAAAATAAAATAACTAGACTACTGCTATAGCAGTGGTGAGTCTAGGTCGACCCCACAGAGAGTGGTATCAGAGTCGATACTTGAACCGTTGTGCCAGTTGGGTTAGGCCCTAAGGGGGTGGAGAATGTAAGATCCCACATCGGTTGGAGAGGAGAACGAAGTATGCCTTATAAGGGTATGGATACCTCTTCCCCACCCAAGGGTGGGAAGAACAAAACCGTAAGGGGCTTGGCCTAAGGGGCAGCCCAAACCAGACAATATCTGTGGGCGGGTGGTCTAGGCTATTACGTCTTCCCAAGGGTGGAAAGAGCAAAACCGTGAGGGGTTTGGCCTGAGGGGCAGCCTAAAGTGGACAATATATATGGGCGGATGGTCTGGGTTGTTACATAACCATCGAGTAACCTAGGATACGATCTCTATATTTAATTAGGCAATAGCATTATGTATTAGAAAAAGTGATTAATCAAGGCAATAACCACATAGGATGCGTCATTTAATCTAGGACATTTTATCCCTAATGATTACAAATCATTACTCGCTACATATGAATTTTAACATAACAATTACAGATTACATTGAAATTCTAACAATGGGTTTGCAATTAAACAATTCAATGAACGCATTAAATCATCACCACCCAATACCCAATGAATTTGTACACAAACAACCGAACAATAACGAAAATTCAATTATTCATACACAAAACCCAAATCAATATGGCTAGGATAACACAATCAATTCAATAGAAGAGAAAGAAACATAAAAAATATGAAAGAAATGCTTAACCTGGGTTATTGGCGTTGATGTCACCTCTGAACCGACATCAGGATGTTACCCTTCCATGAGTCTCTCCCGAAAAAATATTTCAGCCCCCATTGATAACCCTACTGAAGCCTCTAGCACTTCCTCCTCTTTTCTGTCACAAGCTTTTTTTCCTACCTTGCAAGCCCTCAATTTCACGCTACTGCATTCATTCCATTTCTATTGCCCCTACTGTTCTCCTCACTATGTTATGATGTGACGAATTAAACTCTTTGGACCACGTTACTGTTCACGTTTAAAACCCTTGTATCTATTCTTGAAACGCACTCCTCGTTTGCATTTAACGTAGATGTCTGCGTGAAATGCAGATATGGTATGTGTTTTTCATGCAGACGTTGGACATCTTGAAATTGTGTGTTTTCTTCATACTCCACTGTCATTTTTGCCTCTTTTTTCCAACTGTCCATCTTTATTCACTGTTCTTTACATTTTTCTTCTTTTAACTTTCTTCTTCTTGCTCCACAAAGACAAGTAAAAATTAATCTTCGAAAAATGGCCAAAATATAGAGCTTTGACTCACTTTAACTTCTTTGCTTTTGAATTATACCTAAAATCACAGAAGAGTCAAAGTGAGTATCTTAAGTAGTTTTATGTCAATAATAGCTACGTGTTATGGAATAATTTCATAATCAATTAAGCACCTATTAGTTATGGATTTCAAGTTATTAATGATGTTCTAATTTTTCCTTCAAGATTTTGCTTATCTTTAATGTTAATCTAGTTGGTTTGTGTTTACTTGATTTGGGTGTTGTGATTGATTAATTTATTTACATGTTTCGGTAACAAACCGAGAGGGTGAACCGGATAAAAATGATTAGATTGTATTAACGAGAGTTAGGCGATCTAATTGACCACTTAATCAATCCAATTGGCAATTTCATGGAGAGAGATCCCCGTATGAGACCTGATTGTTTATTAAAGATCTTTAGAACTAATTAGAATTATGGGTAATTTGTAAATTGAGAATTGCAAGTGTTGGCCCCTGAATTTTTTTCATGATGAATAAGCATGATTTAAATAATTTTTGAGGTTTTGATAGATTAATTATTTTGGAGTCATTAAATTATGTCAAAGTTAGTAGGATTTATTGTATGGGTTAATGGAATTAAAGTGTTAAGGTTATAAGAATGCTCAAGGGTATTTTTGACAAGACACTTTAGTATAAAAGACATCAGGCATGGAAGGAAGGGAAAATTGGACATTTCTCACTCATTGAGGGCATAAATGGAAGAATTAAGTGTTGTCTTGCATTTTTAGAAGCAAAAAACGTGAATTGGTGGAGAGAAGAAGAAAATAACGAAAAGAAGAAAGAGAGAAGTGAGAGTTTCGGTGGTTTGAGAGAAAAGAAGAGAGTTAAGCTCGGGTTTCATTTTCTTATCATTCAAGAGAGATTTTGAGGTTGTTCAAGAAGAGAAAAAGGTAGAGGAAGAGAAGAGCTTCCATTAGAGCCAAGAAAATCTTCATTTAGTTCAGAATCAAGGAAATCAATAAAGACAAGAGGAGCAAGAGGAAAGACATCCTTAAGCCAATTCCTTAAGTAAGGAAATCAAGGTGGTTACATGTTTATAATAGAGTAAATAAGCCATTAATGTTTTCTTTGAATCAAGGAAGTTTAATGATTTTAATTGCATCATAAGTGTTGCATTTATTGCTTTTGAGTGATTTGTGAAATTGCTATATGTTGTTATATAAATTGTGTTGATGATTTGTGAAAAGACTTTGAAAATGAAATTTCTTTGAAAAGATAACATGTTTATGAAATCATGTTTTCGGAAATGGTTTTCGAAATATCAAATGTTCATGAAAATCAAGTTTCGAAAAAGTGCCATTTTGGGTAATAATTTTACAAATTATGAAATATGTGTTATGTGGGTTTGTAGTGGTCCCCTAAGTTAGGTCACCTGCATGTTGACCACTTCTCCCGCCTGCTCGCTAATGGCGTGGAGCTCCTTTGTGGACTCCCTCATGTTTACGTCTACGCAAAACTATTATGTAGGATTGCGATAGTACATCAAGTTTACGACTACACAACACCAACATGAGGAAATATATAGTCCATCATGTTTATGGATCTGCCCAAACCATTCTTATGTGCTTATGATATTTTAACAAGTTTGATGCATGCATGTTTTGTAGTTTGTAAATTTTGGTTGAAAATTTAAGAACCTTGTGTTTTATGAACTCAATGAAAATTTTCTACCACAAGTGAATGTTTTCAATGGTTTTGCTTATTTTTCTGTTATACACTGTTACCCATGAGCTTTCAAGCTCACCCCCTTTCCGTCCCATCTTTAAGTGAAGATAATAAGATCGAGTAACCAAGAGTCGAGGAATCATTATACTTTTGCAATGTTTTTGTAAATTAAGTTAGATTTTGTAAAACCAAGGCTTTAGTCGCATTTTGAGAATTATTGGGTTTGGTATCTTTTGTAATTTGGATTTTGATACTGATGATGTAATGTGGCTTGGAATGCCATTAAAGTTTTGCAAACTCTTATTTTTGATGTAAATGAAATATGAATTGTGTATGGGTGATGATGATTTTGATCATAAATTGTTCATATATATATATATACACACATAAGTGAGATGTTATGGAAAATAAAAGACGAATTATGAATGATGAGATGTAGTTGAATGGATAAGGATGATGTTACATTAGAGGAAGTGAATTTAGGAATATTTTCAAGTCTTTCATAAGGGTAAATGTGGGTACTGACTTCAGAGGCAAAAATGCATTAATCTTGGATAAATTGGGCAAAATCGTCTTCTTGGAATGTGTAGTTTGTCTTTTTAGCTTTCCAATGGATTAAAGAATGAAATTTTTGGATATCAGAGTTAAGAGATATGACCATTTAAGGATAAGTCATTTGAGTTGAGATTCGAGAGTATAATACAACCAAATTGGTAACTGAATGTTTAAGGAGTGATATCTCATTAGAAGAAGCGGATTTCGAAAGAGTACGAATGAAAGTGATGTTAGAATGAATGTAGGAACCATTGGAGATGCTTTAGAGAGTGTAGTTAGTGAGTTAGAACTTTAGGTGATGTGAGGAAGACCCCTAGTAATCCATCGTCTGATTCAACTTGATTGAATTCCTTCGTCTGAACCTTTGATTGAATCGCTTAGTCTAATTCAGTTTTGACTGAATTCCTTCGTCTGAACATTTGATTAAATCCCTTAGTCTGATTCAGTTTTGGCTGAATCCCTTTGTCTGAACCTTTGACTGAATCCCTTAGTCTGATTCAGCTTTGGCTGAATCCCTTCGTCTGAACCTTTGATTGAATCCCTTTGTCTGAATCAAAGCTCAGCTTTCACTGCGTCTGAGTCAAAGTTTCGTTTTGACTGAAGCCATTGCCTGATTCAGTTTTGACTGAATCCCTCTGTCTGAGTCAAAGCTCAGCTTTAACTACGTCTGAGTCAAAGTTCAGTTTTGACTGAAACCATCATCTGATTCAGTTTGACTGAACCCTTCCGTTTGAGTCAAAGTTCAGTTTTGACTGAGCCCTTCGTCTGGTTTATTTTGGACTGAACCTTCATCTGATTACTTCTTAGACTGAACCTTTGTTTGGTTTATTTTGGACTAGACCTTTGTCCGTTTCATTTTAGACTGAACCTTCGTTTGATTCCTTCTTAGAGTGAACCTTCGTCTGGTTCATTTTGGACTGAACTTTCGTCTGATTCCTTCTTAGATTGAACCATCGTCTGGTTCATTTTGGATAGAACCTTCGTCTAATCCATTTATGAAAAGCCCTTCGTCTGAGCCATCAATGACAAGCCCTTCGTCTGAGCCATTTGTGACAAGCCCTTCGTCTGAGCCATCTGTGACAAGCCCTTTGGCTGAGCCATTTGTGACAAGCACTTCGTCTAATCCATTTGAGAATAAGACCATGTTTGATTCTTTTGGCAATAACTTTATCATCCGACCTTCAAATGTAATACCCCACTCTCGCAATGACCCGAACCCGACATCAATGGTGATATCCGAGTCCATGCCCTGCGAGGGTGGCATGCTAGAGCACTCAATCATTCAAAAGTCTGTACAAATTTTTTTTTAAAAGCAATGACACATTTTGCTAAAATCACTACTCAAATTGGGCCCACATTCATTCATAAACATTGCCACTTAACACAAAACCATCAACAGAATTTTCACTAACCATTGGGCCCTTTCACAAATACAATACATTTGAGTCAATTCGAAATACAAATTCATACAAAAAGATGCAGAATTTACAATTCAATACAAAATAAAGAAATGTAATGCAGACGCGAACTGATCCCGACCTCTATCCTTCACTTGAATGCTGTAGGTATACTCCCGTTGGTCTAACGGCGTATTCTTTTGATCCTGAAAAATATTTGCAATTTTTGGGTGAATTTTGCGAACTGGTTGAGTGACCATCATCGATGGCTCACCCCGTCACATAACACATAATTCACACATCTCACTTTCTTTCATATTTCACATTATTTCATATTTAATATACTTAATCATTCATATTATGCATATGCAATGCACATGAGACTCACTTTCCATTTGTTACTTTGTTGTGACCGAGTGCCTAAACTGTCCCATGTAGGGCTCATTGATAACTGTCCCATATAGGGCTCATTAAACGTTGAGCCTGAGGCTCTGAATCAC
>JANZLH020388391.1:0-11645 GCA_026770325.2 Erythroxylum fimbriatum
ATTAAAAATAAAATAAAAGGGTACATTTAATGACAATGTTACAATGCAATCAAGACATATTTAGTGAAAGTAAAGAAAACGTGATCTCAATCATCTAAGAATAAGTTTACAAGTTTTGGATAGAAGCGAACTTGTGATAGAGAAAGATTGGCTCCTCCGAGCTCAGCGAAGGTAAGATACTCATTTTGGCAGGAGCACCATTTCCATCTCTACGATTCCTGCTATCATTTCCACTTAACTCGTGGAGGAGGCTGTTCATAGTTTCACTGATTGCAGAGGCAACCCTGCTCTCCGTTCTACTGTAAAAAAAACTATGAAATCAAAAGTGTTAAATACCACGTAATTTGCTAATAAAAAATTGACAGAAGTCAAAAGGGTAAACCGGAAATGGTAGTTTGAGACTTGAGGAAAAGGATATGTATGCTTGAGCAAGTCCAACCTTTTAAGGATATGGTTTCTCTCCCCCATATAGAACATCAGTCGCTGCTCAAAGCAATTTCAGAGAGTTCATCATTGGCTTCAGATAGTCCATCCTCAGTTTCAAAGAGTTCATCCTCATCATCTTTTGGAATCATATCATCGTCAGTATCTTCCGAGTTCATATCTTCATCATGATCTTTGTCTTTTATTTTAGTTTCATTTTCATCTTGGTTGACATTTTCCTCGGCAACAATGATTCTAGCATCTAATAGGCATTTTCATCAGCATCATCTTGATCATCATCATCACCTTGCACATAACCGTCATTAACTTGCATATACAGTGGAGCTATTCCATTGCAACCCTCATCAACTTGCATATACAGTGGAGTTTGTTAAATGACACAGACACAATGCTCTCCAATTTGCCCCAATTTTGCTCATCTTCGGGTCATGGAACATAAAGCCTGGAGCGTGGGCCCCATCAGCAGCTGTTGTCCTCACATGGACCACAGCCCTCACAGACATCCACCTTTTATATTCTGCCCTTTTTGTTCCCTTTGTACAGGCCCCTTAGCTGTAATTTTCTTTGCTGTATAGTGTCCTTTTCTGTAGGAGTAGACAGTGACCTAGCAAATAGGACAAATAATGTTAGTATAAAATACCTTACTGTTCCCTCAACAAGTATGAATGAAATATTTTCGTTTCATCATCCCCTTACACATCTTTTCATGGTATCAGAGCCTAAGGTCTGATCCAAGCTAACCTATACCCAGAATGTCAAATATGGCCGATGATAGTGAGGCTAGTAACCCTACCCACAATCCTGACCTAGAAAGCTACTCTATCACAAATACAGAAAACCCTGGTGCAATCCTAGTCACTGCCCTGTTCAATGGCAATAATTACCTAACTTGGAGTAAGTCCATGATGATATCCCTATGTGCCAAAGACAAACTGTCTTTCATTGATGGAACCTGTGCACAACCCATGGAAGATAGAGCACTCCTTGCTAGGTGGAAACGTGCAGACTCGATGGTGAAGTCATGGATCCTCAACTCCATGATTAAGGAGCTAAGCGATGCTTTCCTGTCATTTCCCACAGCCAGGGATCTCTGGGAAGAGTTGAGAGAGAGATTCGGGGAAGCGAATGGACCACTACTGTATCAAATAGAGAGAGAGATCAGCTCTTTTAAACAAGGTAACCTTACTATTTCTGCTTATTACACTAAACTAAAGAAGCTTTGGGATGATTTGGCCAGCCTAAACCCTACACCCACATGCACTTGTGATGCTGCCAAGGCTATTTCGATGAAAGACAACACACACAGGCTGGTTCAATTCCTCATGGGACTAAATGAGGACTATGAACATGTGGTCAACCAAGTCTTGCTGATGGAGCCACTACCAATGGTTAATAAAGCTTTTGCAATGATGCAAACGGTAGAAAGGCAAAAGACAGTAAACTCCAACTATGACAGCAGTCCAAATGTAGCCATGATGGCACGACAGACAAACTCTAACCCCAAGAAAGGAGGAAGAAACATCAGGAAGACATTCAACAAGAAGGAAGACAAATATTGTGAGAAATGTGAGAGATCGGGACATACCATTGAAACTTGTTTCAAAATCCATGGAGTACCTGACTGGTACAAAGAACTGACCAACCAGAAAAACCGAGCTAATCTGGTAGCAGCCGCTGATACTCCTGCAGATATTCCACACGAAATTGGTGAGCAGAATGAGAAAAATGGGCATATTACACAAGGTCTGGCAGCCTTCATTCAACAGGAGATATCCAAGGCAATTAAAGGGAAGAACACAGGTGAGGTAAAGTTGGGAGGACTAGCAAACTTTGCAGGTAATAGCACAAGTCACAAAACAGAAAATAAATGCATGTGGTTGGTTGATTCAGGTGCCTCATCTCATATGATCACAAATCTAGCTTGTTGCAATAAACATGAACCAAACAAATTGTATGAACCAGTAACCTTGCCAGATGGCACAAAGCAGCATGTAACGCATGTATGTGAAGCCTCTATTGGAAACCAAATTACCCTAGATGAAGTCCTACATATCCCTAACTTTTTCAAGAATCTACTCTCTGTGCACAAACTCACCACACAGAACAACATTGCAGCTATATTCTTGTCTAATGAATTGTTCTTGCAGGACCTTCAGACTAACCATGTCATAGCTGTTATCAAGGCCAGAAGTGGACTGTATGAGCTGACAGAAGCAAATTTGTTACCCCCAGGAACCTTGAGAGGACCCTCCCTAGACTTTTATCAAAATCAAAACTTTGTGTTTAGTGCTAGTGTTTCGGTCAATACCTGGCATAGTAGGCTAGGACATGTTTCTGAAGAAAAGTTGCAGCATATCAATGAAATCAAAGGCTTTAAATTCGACTTATCAAATTGTCAAATTTGTCCCATGGCGAAGCAACACCGAAAACCTTTCCCCAAACACACAATTCAAACCACTAAACCCTTTGAGATTTTACACATGGATCTATGGGGGCCATATAGAGTACCAAGCCTAGATGGATCCCAATTTTTCCTAACCATTGTTGATGACTACACTAGGGCTACCTGGACCTTCCTCCTCAAACACAAAGACAATACTTATCCCACCATAACCCATTTTATCCAAGCCATAGAAAAACAGTATGATGCAAAGGTGCTGAAAGTCCAAACGGACAATGGGAAAGAATTTTTAAATCATGAGTGCAGAAAACTCTTTGCAGACAAAGGAATAATGCATCAAAAGAGTTGTCCTTACACTCCACAGCAGAATGGAGTGGTGGAGATTAAACACAAGCATTTGTTACAACTTACAAGAGCTTTATTGTTTACAGCAAATTTACCAAAATCATATTGGGGGGAGGCCCTTCTCACTGCTACCTATCTCTTAAATAGAATCCCCACCAAAGTCCTGCAATGGCAAACCCCATATGAAAAGCTACATCAAAGAAAACCCACCTATGCACACTTAAGAGTGTTCGGATGCCTGTGCTTCGCATTAGATAAAACACCAAACAGGACAAAGCTTGACCCTAGATCCTCTAGATGCATTTTCCTAGGATACATGCCAGATTACAAGGCTTACCGAGTCATGGACATCCATACTAAAACCATTTTCAGCTCAAGGGATGTCACATTCCATGAAAATTCTTTTCCCTTTGCCAATACCCTTACAGCCACTGAACCTAACCCCTTACCCCTTTTTCCCTACAACACAGTAGGCAGTGATGATATGCAGACAATGGTGCAAGAAGACAATCCAGAATTACCCACTACACAAAATATTGAACCTACTCCAGACTTGACCGACCCACAATCTCAACCAGATTTACCCATCAATCACAGCACAACTACAGACAATTATGTGAGAAGGAGCCACAGAATACATACCCGGCCAAAATACCTTGAAGACTACATTCACCAAGCTTCAGCTCATCAATCCACCTCTGCCCTCGATAATGCTAACAACATGTTTGTTTTTTTTGGTCCTGCAGGAGCAACAGAAGATAAGGAGTCAAAGGTTCATATTGCACATAACCCAAAATACCAAGAGTTCATGGGAAATGTATCTGCTGTGTTTGAACCTATGTCCTATGAGACAGCCAGCAAGTCAAGTGATTGGGTGGACTCCATGAATGCACAGTTAGAGGCTCTAGAGGACAACCACACTTGGGTTCTCACTCGGTTACCTAAGGGGAAGAGGGCAATAGCATCTAAATGGGTCTACAAAGTCAAATATAATCCAGATGGTACAGTGGACAAACTAAAATCAAGACTAGTGGCAAAGGGGTTCAATCAAAGAGAAGGGGTGGATTATTCTGAGGTTTTTGCACCTGTAGCACGGGTCGTGACCATAAGGACCTTCCTAGCAATAGCAACTATGAAGAAATGGCCTATACTGCAATGCGACATAAATGATGCATACCTACATGGACACATAGAAGAAGAACTATACATGCTACCACCCCAAGGTTACAGGAAGGCTAAGGAGGGAGAGGTTTGCAAACTAAAGAAGTCCATTTATGGACTTAAACAAGCTGGCAGACAGTGGCACAAGGAATTGACAATGAAGCTCAAACAGCTGGGGTTCGAAAAATCAGAGGCAGATTACTGCCTATACACCAAAGGTCACGGTTCTAATTTCATTGCTATCCTTATTTATGTGGATGATCTCCTCATTACCGGAGCAGAGGAAGATCAACTCATCACTGTCAAGCATGCACTCCACAAAGCATTTACAATCAAGGACCTCGGGTATGCAAGGTTTTTCCTAGGGGTCGAGATAGCCAGATCAGAAGCAGGAATGACCCTCAGTCAAGGGAAATACATACGGGATCTCCTACAAGAGACTAACATGCTTCACTGCAGACCATGCGTGACGCCTATAGTACCAGGAAGAAAACTTACCATCGATGAGGGGGAACTTCTCAAAGACCCAGAGTACTACAGGCGGATCGTTGGGAAATTGCAATACCTAAGCTTTACGAGACCAGATCTCACCTACATCACGCAGCAACTCAGTCAGTTCATGAAAGCACCGAGACAACCACACTGGGATGCCATCAAACACGTACTTAAATACCTCAAGGGAATGCAAGATCAAGGATTATTTTACTCGGCAGACTCAGATCTAACACTCACCGCGTACTTCGACTCCGATTGGGCGAGTTGCGTTTTCAGCCGATGATCTCTAACCAGCTTTTGTGTGTTTCTTGGCAGATCCCCCATCTCCTGGAAGACAAAAAAGCAAACCACGGTCAGTCGGTCCTCAGCCGAAGCAGAATACCGAAGTATAGCCTCAACCACGTGTGAGCTCAAATGGGTCGTTCAGATCCTGAGCTGTTTCCAAATCGAAAATCCAGAAGCCATACCTCTACTTTGTGACAGCCAAGCCGCGATTCACATCTCCAGAAACCCCATCTTCCATGAACGCACCAAGCATCTGGAGATAGATCTCCATTTGGTTCGGGATGCGGCGAACTTAGGGTTCATCTGTCTCCGACACATTCGAAGTCAGCAACAAGTGGCTGACTTGTTTACGAAACCCCTTACCGCACGCGCATTCACCAATTTACTTGTCAAGTTCGGATCTGTCGTTTTCTCTGGAGATCCGACTTGAGGAGGGGGTGTTAAATGACACAGACATGCTCTCCAATTTGCCCCAAGACATGCTTTCCAATTTGCCCCAATTTTGCTCCTCTTCGGGTCATGGACCATAAAGCCTGGAGCGTGGGCCCCATCAGCAGCTGTTGTCCTCACAAGGACCACAGCCCTCACAGACACCCACCTTTTTATATTCTGTCCTTTTTGTTCCCTTTGTACAGGTCCCTTAGCTGTATTTTTCTTTGCTGTACAGTGTCCTTTTTCTGTAGGAGTAGACAGTGACCTAGCAAATAGGACGAATAATGTTAGTATAAAATCCCTTACTGTTCCCACAACAAGCATGAATGAAATATTTTTGTTTCATCATCCCCTTACACATCTTTTCAAAGGATTATCAAGATCTTGCAGATCATGTGAGCTACCATCACGCTTATCATTATGTCAGCTGCTTCGCATTCTAAAAGTGGAATCCGAATTTATTTGCAGGGTGCAGCTGCATTTGAGACGATCAGAGACATAAATGTTGCTTCCCATATGATTGGAGACATGTTTGGTTCAACGCTAGATGACCCGTTGTCTGATCGATACAACAAACTGGGCTTCTCAGTTTCTGCATTGGGCGAAGATTCTGATGATTACAAAATGATTATAAAATACTTGGAGACAACTTATGAACCCTTTAAAGTTGGGGACATTGTGAGACCACTAACTTATATGAATAAGTGCAATTGGCACGCTAAAGAACTTTCTTTGCAAACAGGGTTATGATTGAGATGATTTGATGTAGGAATATGGAATATCCATTGAGAATATTTTTGCCGTGGAGGTTGATGCCTGTCCATCTCTGGATGAGATGGAAAATAAAGCAAACAGAATTCTGTTATGGTGTGGTGAGTTACTGGAGCACCTACATCCATTTCTCTGTGTTCCTCGCAGACGTAATAGCAGCTTTACATTTCCGTCTCAGGTACTCGAAGCTGGAACTTGTTAAGGCATTTACATAAAGGGTTCTTGCCTGCAGTCTGTTCTCTTCCAGTCGCTGGTTATATGGTAACTCTCTTAAGCTACCGTCATTCAATTGACTTCCCTTGCACAAACCTTTATTTTTTTTGAGAAAGTAACATCCCTTGCACAAACCATCATACTAAAAAAGGGCCGCTGCAGTTTGGCAAGGCAATCGTTTGTTCAGAGGCTGTCGCTGAGGCTGCTAGGTATGGTTTCACTGCTGTTGACAGGCCAGACGGATTTCTAGTCCTAGCCGTTGCCTCTCTCGGAGATCAAGTTATGGAGGTGAAGAGTCCACCAGAGGTTTGTTACATGCCTTAACTACATCAGGGTCATGTTTGTTCGAGGAAAATTGGAATATCATCAAATTTGATGTGACAGGACACTAGATCTTTGGAGGAAAAGAAAACTGGAGTGAAGGGACTGGGGCAAAAGAAAACAGAAGAGTCTGAGCATTTCTCATGGAAAGATGGTATCAAGGTTCCTTGTGGGCGGTTAGTGGCATCGGAGCACAAAGATAGCCCCCTGGAGTACAATGAGTACGCTGTCTACGATCCGAAGCAGGTAAGAATTGGTGGCGTGGTTAGTAGTTGGGTTTGATGTGGTTGTTAATAATGAATAGTATATGTTGCAATTTGTAGACAAGCATGCGGTTTCTGGTGGGAGTGAAGTATGAGGAGAAAGATGCAGTTATAGATGCAGTGGATACATGAGGAAGATGGTACAACGAATAGTTGTGTACAGGGTACAACTTTCTTTTCCTTCCTTTTTGGATCTTTTGGTCGTTTTTTGGGAGTGAAGATGGCGCGCTTGCGTAACAACTTAACCAACCTGATAGATAGGATTGTGCTAGGCGTGTATGTGGGTGGATTTTGTTGTATGTAAATATCTGACCATCTGCTGTATCTAAATTATGTTGAGACATACAGATGAGAAATACATTGTTTTTGTACGTGGACTAATGCAAAGAATAAATTCTTTTTCGGTGAGTGAGTGATCGCCTGAGCTTCTTCGGTGATCTCCAGCGTTTGAATCTTCTTTCCATGGCTTCTTCTTCGCCCTCTCCTCCATCCCCGACTCCTAAACGCTCTCCTCTTTAACCCCTTCCTTCAGCCTCGGTCTTGGTGTCGAAAATTTCCCTTCTCTTAGCCCTAATCGAGACCAAAATCATGACCCAAACCTTCCTTCTCCTTTGATTCGGATCCCTTCTAAGGATAACCAGGTTCTTCCTCTACGAGCCCCTTCCCCTTCCCCTCACCTTTCTCCTCCTCCAGCCCCGGAGTCGGCCCTAATTTCGTCCCCTAAGCCACTGGAGATTCTTACAGTAGGTCTCCACACCTGGAAAGCAGTGGTCGCGGATGGCATTGGCTCCACGTCGAAGGGCAACTCCCTTACTTACTATCCTCCGGAAGTGAAGGACAACCAGATCTACATCAAACCTCCACTAGATTTGGCCAAACAAGGAGCGATGCAGTTCCAAACCTCCCTCATTGGCTTCTTCATTGGTAAACGCCCTGCTTTTCCTCTCGTTCAGAGAGCTCTAACTCGGACCTGGGAAACATTTAGACTTTGGGAGATTCTCATAACTAGTTCAAACAATTTCCTCTTCAAGTTTGATACTGCGTCTGGTATGAATGAGGTCCTAGAGAAAGGACCATGGCACATACAAGGTAAGCCTCTGTTCCTCAGAAAATGGTGCTTGAATGGTGGAGAGTCAGAGGTGGTGCGTTCAGCCCCTATTTGGACTCGGTTCTACAATGTACCCATAAAATATTGGTCGACCGAAGGATTAGGTCGGATAGCAAGTGCAGTGGGTGCTCCTTTGCTCATGGATACCCTTACAGCCAAGATGACTAGAATTGTCTATGCGCGGGTGTGTGTGGATTTGGATCTTCAAAGGAAATGGCCGGACTCATTTATGTTGGCTACTTATACCGATGCTGGGCAATCCATATACAAGCAAATCAGAATCGAATATGAATGACAGCCGGATCCGCAAGTCTCAAGGAAGGAATGGGCACCCACGAGGAGAAAGTTTACAACTGGATTGCAGCAATAATTGGTGCAGCACAAAGCAAATCCGTATTTTGGTCAACAGCATCAAACGGTGCCGGCCACCACCTCCACATCCACTAGTTCCCTCTCCACCCCGCGTGAAGAGCATCTTGTTGATTCCATGAATCCTAAGGCTTCTCTTCAGGCAGAACCAGAGGACCAACAGGACAGTCCAGGTTTCCAGGCAGCTCCTTCCCCCACCTAGTCACCGACGCCAACCAGCAAGAAGGTGGTTCCATAGACAATTCAGCAGCCCCAGTACCTCCTGCAGAACATCAAGTAAGTAGTTCTCCCCCCTCTCCTAGTTCTGAATTGGTTCCTAGCGATCTTGGTATTATGGGAGGGGCAGAGGGAGATTTTACGACAAAAACAGTCAGGAAGTCCAGAAGGAAACATAGGTAGTTTAGCTAGGTTGGTTAGTTCAATTGATTTGGTCTTTTGGAATGTTAGAGGGATTAATTGCCCTAATAAACAGCTAGCTATGAAGGTTAGTCTTAGGAATCTTTCTACTGCTTTTGTGTGCTTGCTTGAAACTCGAGTTAGGTCCCCCACCTTTTTGAATGACATTTGTTCCTCCCTTTTCCATAGATGGCAGTACCTCACCAATATAGACCATGCTTCCAATGCTCGGATTGTTATTGCCTGGAACCCTGATAGGTTTACCTGTACTAGTTTAACCGGTTCTGATCAGCTCCTTCATTTAGAGGTCACTCCTATTCATAACTCCTCACCTTTCCTTGTCACTTGTGTGTATGGGTCGAATAATTTTCAATATAGGAAACGTTTCTGGTCAGCTTTGAACCAAATTTCCTCCACTGTAGGTACTTTCCCTTGGCTGATAGCAGGGGACTTTAATGATATCCTGAATCCTCATGAGGCCGAACCCATCAGCTCCTTATCCTTGCAAGGGATGAGGGACTTCAGACAATGTGTTGTAGATTGTGGCCTTTTTGATCTGAATGCAAATGGTCCACTCCTTACTTGGATCAATAAACAAAGTGGGCCTCTCTATGTTGCCCGCAAGTTGGATAGAACTCTCATAAATCTTATTTGGGCTTCCAAGTTTCTCAACTCTTATAGTGAAACCCTTAATCCTAGCATCTCCGACCACTCCCCTCTAGTGGTTCGAGCCATGCACATCCATCAGAAGCGATCCTCCCCATTTAGGTTCTCCAACTTCCTTGTTAATCATTCTTCCTTCCTTTCTACAGTAGATGAAGCTTGGAGCACTCCGTGTCGTGGTACTCCAATGTTTCGGGTTGTTTCTAAACTTAAATTGGTCAAAAGGGCCCTGAAATTCCTTAATTCTAATCAAATAGGTGATGTCAGTGCTCGGGTGGACTGTTGTCAGACTACCCTCAACAGTGTTCAAGCTTACCTTAGTATAGATCCTCACTCTCCTTTGTTGAAAGCTAGAGAATTGGAAGCCATTCAGGATTTGTTTTCAGCCTTAAGAGATCAGGAATCCTTCTTCAAGCAAGCTTCCCGTATTAAATGGCTTCAAGGGGGGATCGGAATACTAAATTCTTTCACCAATCCCTAATTGCCCATAGGAATCGCAACAGTATCCACTCTTTACACTACGTAATGGATCTAGATTAGTAGGGTTTCAAGAAATTCAAGACCAATTCTTGGATCATTTCCAGCCTTCCTTAGGAAGTTCTAGATCTCTTCCCCCCTCTCAAGATTTTATGGCTTCTCTCTTCCCTGTTCCTCTTCCTGTTAGCCTCACCTCCTCCCTGATCACTGATGTCACTCCACAAGAGATCCAAGGGGCCTTCCATTCTCTTCACCCGCATAAGGCCCCAGGCCCCGATGGTTTTAATGGGTATTTTTTTCGTCACTCTTGGCAAATCATAGGTCCAGAAGTTACTGAAGCCATTCAGAATTTCTTTGCCCATGGGAAACTCCTTAAGGAGATCAACTCAACGTTTATTACTCTTATCCCTAAGATAGCTCAACCTTCCACAGTGCAAGATTATAGACCTATCTCTTGTTGCAATTTTCTTTATAAGGTCATAGCTAAGATCTTAGCTAACAGACTTAGGGAGTCTCTCCCTCAGATTGTCAGCCCTAATCAAAGTGCTTTTGTTAAAAATCGCCGCATTGGGGATAATGTTTTGCTTGCCCAAGAAATTCTTAGGAATTATCACGTCTCCAACACTCATAAGCGATATGCTTTCAAGATAGATCTCAAAAAAGCCTATGATACCATTCATTGGGAGTTTCTCATTAATGTTTTAATTTCAATAAGTTTCCCTAGGCAATTTGTTACTTAGATCAGAGAATGCATCTCTTCCCCTTCCTATTCCATTCTTATCAATGGAACTCCATCCAAATTCTTCAGAGGGAAGTTTGGGTTGAGGCAAGGAGATCCCTTATCCCCGTTCCTTTTTATTTTATGCATGGAAGTCCTTTCCAGATGGTTGAACCAGAGTCTAGATGGCAATCCATCTTTCCAATATCATTGGAGGTGCAAAACTCTTAAGCTTAACCTTCTCCTCTTTGCTGATGATCTCATGTTGTTCTGTCATGCTGATCTGCCCTCTGTGACCTCTTTGCTAGAGTGTTTGAAGTCTTTCTTCCACTTGTCTGGTTTAGATATGAATCTTACCAGAAGTCACTTTTTCTTATCCCCAGATTCTGATTTCTTAACTCCTTCTATATAGAGAATACTCGGGCTCAAGAGAGGCAGCCTTCCCATTAAATACTTGGGGGTTCCACTCATCACTAGGAGGCTATCCAGACAAGATTGTGGTGCTCTTTTGGAGAAACTTGAAGCTAGAATCAATAAATGGACCTATAAATCCCTTTCCTATGCCGGTAGGCTTCAACTGATTATCTCGGTCCTCTCTTCCTTTCAATTCTATTGGTCGTCTGTATTTATCCTTCCTTCCTCAATTCTTAAGGATATAAAGGCTAAAATTAGGGCTTTTCTTTGGTCTGGGTCGAGTACCTCTACTGTCCCTGCTAAGGTTAAATGGTCTGACATTTGTAGACCTAAACAGGAAGGTGGCCTAGGGATTAGACACTTACCTAC
>JANZLH020388428.1:0-11641 GCA_026770325.2 Erythroxylum fimbriatum
AAAATTAAATATCTAAATATAAATTCTTATAAGAATATTCAACGAAATATTAAGAAATATAATATTCATACCCTTATAATTTTTTTAAAAAATCATGCTCTTATAAGTCATTTTATATATCAACAACTAACACTAAATAACTATTTTTTACTAAACATCTTTAATAAACAATTTATGTTATCCGTTGGTCAAATCAGTTGATATAATCAACTAACAACTAATGCAATTCGTTGTTTACCAAACAAGGCCTTTGGCAATTTAAAGACAACCTTATCCCATTATCCTTTTTAAAAAATATCGTTTTAAAGACTCCTTCGGTATAAGTGAGGTCATATAAGCGGTTTAAAAAATGGAATTCTTAAATAAATTCTTTTTAAAAATTTTAATTAAATACTAATAACAATAAAGTACACGTAATAATTTATTTCAATTCTTAAATTTGAGATAAATTAATTATAAATTATTATTTTAAATCTAATTTAATCATTGAAATAAATTGTTATATGTATTTTATTGTTATTAGTATTTAATTAAAAATTTTAATTATTAATTTAAATCTAATTTAATTTGAGTTTAAAAGTTGAATCGTGCTATCATATTAGTGGCATTAATTAGTTCATATTTATACCGCACGTAATTCATTGTTATCTTTAATTGAAGTTTGAAAGAGAATTTTAAAAGATATTAAAAATTAAAAAAGATTTTATTTTAAAGATTAATTTTTAAAATTTATAATAGAGAATTATGTTTTTTTTAATCTTTTTATAAATTGATTAAGAAACTCTGAAATAAAAAGAGGGTAATTTGAATATTTATCATTTTTTTTATAAGAGACAAAGGAAAAGTTAATAATAACATTCGTTTTTGTTAAGATATGTGTTAAGCTATCTTATTAATTAATTTTGGGCATTATTTATGATTGAACAAAGTTGGACATTTTTAGAATTTCATTCTATTTTATGTGGGACTCTTTGATGATGATGTTTATTGGGATAAAAATAATAGTTGTAATAGGATTTAATTGAAATCAAATCACCATATCTTGACTAAGACAAGATGTAGAGTTTTGGTGATTTTTGGACTCTTATTTGACAACCTATTTAAAGATAATGACTATCTAAGATAGCTAGATTTTTGGAGATTCTATTGACTATTTTGTAGTTTTATTCTTGCTGTGATTTATGTGGTATGTGAGGCTGCATTGTTGTCGTTTTTGTATGAACAATGATAGGTAACTTGTGACTTGACATCTGGTGGTTTCAGGGTTATCTTGGACGATTTTTTGTAGTTGATTTTGTGGGAATATTATCTTGATGTGTTGTTGAATTTTTTGTCAACGATCACGTGATTTTGGGGGCTGCGTTGTTGTTGATTGTGTGATTTTCTGTAGCTGGGTATTCTCCAATTTTTGAACGACAATTGAGGTCTAACTTGGGCAATTTTGGCAGTTGATTTCTTTTTTGGTTTTCACGTCATTCTTGTGTTGCTGTTCATCGTTAATGGAGTGTTGATTTTGTGGTTGTCATTAGTAGTGGTGGTGTGTGAAAAATTCCAGCAACTTTTGTGGATTTGTGGATTTTACAGCTCCGATGTTTGTGATGCTTTGGTGAAGAAATATTCATGTTTGTTGGTGATTTTTCTGTTGCTATGTGTGAGGTGTTTCAGTGATAATATCGAAAGACTACAACATCATTCTTAGTGGATAACTTCCCATTCATCAGTTGATGAAGCGTCATTTTTAAGGGAGTTGTTTTCTTATCTCAAGTGTATTCGTTTATAATCATTATTATTTCTATCATTTGAGTTATTTTATTTTCATCCTTATTATCAAATACTGTTGAGAAAATCCTCTATTGAGGTTAGTACCAAACGGTCGTGCTATTGGGAGTTATTTACTTTCACGGGTTGTGAGGACAAGGGATAGTATCAAGAGTAGGGTGAGTCGCTCAATAATGCCTTGTGTAAAACTATTGTTGTATCACAAGTGAAAGTGATTAAGCTGGGTGACGGCCCTGTAAACGTAGATAAGGTGTGTCGAACTGCTTTATCAAATCTCGGGTGTTGATTTGTTTATTTTGCATTTAATTTGTCTGTTTTTGTTTGTACTAGAAACAACTGCGACTAAACCAGATTTTTGTGAAAGTATATCCTTTCAAATTTTCAATTGGTATCAGAGCAGGTCACCGAATCATAACTTGGTACGTCAAGTTGGTGCAGATTCGTGTTTCGTAATTATGGCTACAAAAGAATGAGCATCAATCATCATGCCACCGTTGTTAGATGATTCAAATTACCCGAGAGTATTCATTTAGGCACAAGGAACAAAAACATAAAACTCGATTTTAAATGGCTGGACACATCTAGTGACGACTGATGAAAAGAAAAAAATAGTGCTTAAAGATGCATCCGAGCGGACAACAGCTACAAAAGAGAGAACACTTGAAAATTCTCAAGCCCTGCACTTCATCTTCAGTGCAGTTGATGAAGGTCTCTTTGCTATGATATCAGCCTGTGAATCGAAAAAAGAAGTGTGGGACACTTTGCAAGCTATACAAGAGGGATCGAAATTAGTGATAGCTTTGAAACTTCAGATGTTGGCTGTGGGAATTAAAGAGCTGAGGATGGGTGAAAATAAAACTATTAGAGATTTCTATAAGAGGCCATGTGACATAGCAAACCAAGCACATCAACTTGTGAAGAAGTATTTAAATCTGAAACTTATTAAGAAGACATTGAGATCACTGCCTTCGAAATTTAAACAAAAAATTGCAGCCATCAAAGAAGCCTATGATATCAATGAATTGTCTTTGGATAAGGTAATTGAGATTATTGCCAACTTTGAGATGAATTTATTGAGGGATAAACGAGAGAATATCAAAGGATTGGAATTACAACCCAAGATTGGTAAATCTATGAATGACTCAAAAGAAGAAGAATCTGATGAGAATGAGGATATCGCGTTATTGACAACAAATTTTAGCAAGTGGTTAAAGAAAGTGAAGAAGGATAAACCCGAGTTTTGACAGAATAGTGGAAGTTTATCAAACAACAACTTTAAACAACAAACTAAACTTAAAAGGGTGAAAAAAAGTGAAAAAATTGAATGTCAAGACTTCAAACATGTGCATACGGAATGTGCTAATACTTTGAAGAAGAAGAAAGGAAAGACTTATACGAGCAATTGGAGTGAGAATGAATCCAAAAATGAGTATGGTAGTGAAGAGGAATTTGTGAGTAATGATGCATTTGTTGCTTTATATAGCAAAAGTCCAGTTTCTTGCTTAACAGCAACGAAGAAGGAAGAAATTGAAGATGAAACCGTGGATAAATCAATCAAAAATTATTTAAAAAATGCAGATGAGTTAGCCTAAAGTTCAATTTTAGATGATGACAGTTATTCGGATTACAAGAGGGAGGATATTTGCAAAGCTTATGAGTTAATGTATGCTAAATAGGTCCAAACATGAAATAAGAATGAGAAGTTGAATGAGGAAAACTCTACTATGCAGAACAACATTCAAGATCTAAAGATGAAGTTGTTATCTACAATAGATGTGCTAAATGAAAAAAAGATGAAGCTGGTCAGTACGGAAAAAAGGGATAAGAATATTAAATAGAGGTATAAAAAAGTTAGAATTTTTTTTGAAAATTGGTAAGATTAAAAGAGACTTTCAAGGCATTAGCTATAAAAGTGAATGTTCTTGGTCGAATGATCAGAAAAACTATGTAGCTAGATTTGTCCAAGGAGAAACTTTGAGGAAGAAAACACAAATTTATACCTATATGTCACTTTTGTGGGATTATCGGGCATATAAGGCCGAAATATTACAAGTTGTTACAAATGATATTTCAAAGGACTCAAAACTGAAAATCTAGGTACTCCTCAATGAACTTTCAGTAGCAGCCAACATTACCAAAGCAAACTTGGGTTAGAAAAAATTAGCTTCACATATCATAACAGATATACATTGGAGTTATACCATAAACTGTCCAAACCCACAGTGAGTTATTACTGGAAAAGAAATCAACCAAATATCTGATGACAAAAATGATATGACGAGGAATAAGGCCAGATTTGAATTTCTTTGAAAGGCACAAGGATTGTGTACTTTACATTTTTGAATTGTATTTTGATGTTGTTTAAAAAAAGAGGGCTCGAAGGAGTTAACGTCTAGACTTTTTGAGTTTTTGATTTATGGGTTTTCTAAGGTTTAGGTGATTGATATATGTTTAGTTTTTTCTTATTTGTTGAATATTATATGTGAAAATGAGGCTATACTTGATGATATGAGAGTTTTACTTTTTGATTTTGATTTATAGAGTTATATCA
This sequence comes from Erythroxylum fimbriatum, assembly GCA_026770325.2. NCBI lineage: Eukaryota > Viridiplantae > Streptophyta > Magnoliopsida > Malpighiales > Erythroxylaceae > Erythroxylum > Erythroxylum fimbriatum. Next base: position 4,331 of record JANZLH020388428.1, read on the forward strand.
AGAAAATGATGATGTTTGGTTGGAGACATAGATTTGAGTTTTTCAAGTTTTATCTTGATTTCTCTATATTATGGGTTGTATGAATTTGGGCAATTTGCGTTTATATAGTTTATGTGAGGAGAAGATTAATTAAGTTTGATTATGATTCGTTAAATGTATTTTTGAGGTTTTTGAATTTAATCAGTCGTCACGGATGACTTTAATGTAAGTAATGATATGTTGGCTAATGTTTTGACTAGTGGTAAATTGTCATCTTGGAATGCTTATGATTCTTCCGTTGCACCTATTGCTAATTTTTATGCTTCTTTATTTGTCGAGATTGATCACATTAAAGGCATTCTTCGTTTTGATATTGCTTTATCCTAAGGGGGAGATATCAGATAGTTTTTAGTGATTGTTCCATTCAAGAGGAGATTTCAAGGAATATGCGTGACTATTTGTCTTACTTTTTGGAATCTTTTTATTCCAAGGAGGAGAAATTTTGATGATTGGATAATTGTTTATTTGGGATTATTGTTTCTTTGGATGTTTCTTGAACTTAACAAACTTGAAAGTTATTTGAAACTTATTCGGAACTTGATGTTCAATAAAGAGGGAGTTCTCATATGTTATGTGGACTTGAGTTATATGTCCAATTATCTGTTTGAGGGGGAGCTTCGATATGTGACAAATAATGCCAAAAAAGGGAAGATTGTTAAGATATGTGCTAAGCTATCTTATTAACTAATTTTGAGCATTATTTGTAATTGAACAAAGTTTGACATCTTTGGAATTTCATTCTATTTTATGTGGGACTCTTTGATGATGATGTTTATTGGGATAAAGATCCTAGTCATAATACGATTTAGTTGGAATCAAATCACCATATCTTGACTAAGATATGATGCAGAGTTTTTGTAATTTTTGGATTCTTATTAACAACCTATTTTGGAGATAATGACTATCTAAGTAGCAGGATTTTTGGAAATTCTATTGACTATTTTGCAACTGTATTCTTGTTATGATTATATGATGTGTGGGGCTACATTGTTGTCGTATTTTGTATGAACAACGACAGGTAACTTTTGACTTAACAGCTAGTGATTTCAGGGCTATCTTGGACTGTATTTTTTAGTTGATTTGCAGGGATATTATCCTGATGTGTTGTTGAATATTTAGTCAACAATCACGTGATTTTAGGGACTGCGTTGTTGTTGATCACGTGATTTGGTAGTTGATTTCTTTTCTGGTTTTCACATCATTCTTTTGATGTTGTTCATTAGTGGTTATGCGCTAAAAATTCCAACAACTTTGGTAGATTTTGCAGCTTCGATATTTGAGACGTTTAAGTGAAGAAGCGTTTATGTTTGTTGGTGATTTTTCTGTTGTTGTGTGTGAGGTGTTTCAGTGAGAATATCAAAATACTACAACAACATTCTTGGTAGATAACTTCCCGTTCATCCATTAATGAAGCGTCATTTTAAGCGGAGTTATTTTTCTTATCTCAAGTGTATTCGTTTATGTTCATTATTGTTTCTATCACTTGAGTTATTTTATTTTCATCCTTATTTTCAAATACTGTTTAAAAAATTCTCTGTTGAGGTTAGTACGAGATGGTCATGCTATTGAGAGTGATTTACTTTCACAAGTTGTGAGGACGAGGAATAGTTTCAAAGGTACAGTGAGTCAGCTTTGTAATGCCTTGAGTAAAACTATTATTGCATCACAAATGAAAGTGATTAAGCCGAGTGAGGGCCTTGAAGATGTAGACAAGGTGTGTCGAACTGTGTTACCAAATCTCGGGTGTTGATTTGTTTATTTTGTATTTAATTTTTCTGTTTTCGTTTGTACCAGAAATAACTGCAGCTGGACTAAAATTTTTGCGAAACTATATCCTTTCAGATTTTCAGTTTTCTAAAATTTAAAGTCTTGACAAATTGCTAGTTATGACTAACAAGAAAACTATTCTCCAACTTTTCTTTTTGTAAAAAAATTTAGACATGCTTACTCAATTTTTTAATAAATTAACTCTAGTTAATTAATTTTCAATAATTATGTCATAACTAAAATAGAATGTTACACTCAAACTAAAACAATTTTAATTTTCAAGATTGAAAAAGATGACATGTGAGGAGACATTTTTTAATTCATGGAAAAAATAAAAAATAAAAAATATTCAAATTGTAACAGGTCAAGAAGAAATTTGTACTTTCTTTTTATTAATTTAGATCACTTAGGTTATGAAAAGTACACTTTAAATTAGTATTCATTTGTATTGAATTTCCTCGTTACTTTTATCTCCTTATATAAAAATAATATTAAAATCTAAATTAAAGAAATTATGATGAGCAATAAAAAAGATATGAACGAGCATGAGTATTATAGAAAAATAGGTATATTTATACAAACAAACGTAAAAACCTATTAAGTACAAAAGTTAAATGTTTGTTGGTAAAAAGGGTAAAAGTAATCTTAACATTTATAATTAAATACAAGTTAAACTTTAATGTTTCACTGTATTTAGATCACATATTAACATTTTACAAATGTTTAAATTAAACTCTATATGAATGACTTAATACTATCATAAAAAAATATTTTACATTTAAAATGGGCCCACATAGTCACATGTGCTCCATGGGACCTAATCATAAATTTAAAAAACTTAAAATATTATAAATAATTATTTTATTATCTTAATTAATAAAATGTTATAATTTTTTTACCTAACAAAATCCTTAACCTTAATTTTATATTCCCAAAATTCACCCTAACCCTAATTCACTCTCCATCATCCTCTCTCACTGTTGCCTTTTTCTGTCCTCTCTTTTATTTAATTGCAGAAATCTTATGTTCTTTACCTCCTTTTCTTTAGAGAACACATTCTTTTTTCCTTATATTTCTTTTGACACTTCCCTTTTCATGACCATCTTCGTTACCAAGATACTTGTTTAAGTAGTTCCACAGGTTTAAATTAAGGTTTATTTGTTATGTATAATTGCTCCCACAATTGGTTTTTATCACTTTTTCTCTCCTTTGTGAACGCATTTAAGTAACTAGAAAATAAGAATTGAATATTGTCACTACTAGATACTCAAATCAATTTAGAAACTGTATTGCTCAGTTGGATTAGCTTTACCAAAACATTGTTGTTTATTGCATTAGGACTATTATTATATTATTTTAGGTCACGATTATAGAAGTAGATCAACGACTAATGTTACAACATTATTAGACTAAAACAAATTAAAAGTTGATGATAATATTGTTTGCTAAGGTCATCTAAAATGTAGTTCTTATTCTTATGTGGTAGTTAAAAACCGACAATTATAGCTGACAAACATGTGACCTATAAGAATATCCTTACAAATATGTGATGAACACAATGCATTACTCAGGACAAACTTATAGCTATCGAGTATGAGATCTATATAGATACCCTTGCAAACATGTGATTAGTACAATTCATCACTGAAAAAAAGGGTTGAGACATTCATAGATTTGTGTTATAAGATGAGTCAGTTCCTGAGATTGTATGACTATGTATTATAACCTATTACGGGTTTATAACCTTTAACCAATGTAGAGGTGATACATCGTCCAGCAAAAATAGTAATGATAGGTATACCTAAAATTGGGAGGAGGCAACTAAATGAGCCAAAGAAATTAAAAAATCCAAACAAATTGTTTTATAAAGAACAAGTGTAGAAATGTGGAAAATGTGATAATTTCGACCACAAGTTGAAAATGAAATAAGGACAGCTCAACATTACATAATGAGGCCTTTTCATAGGTATGTAAAACTTATTTGAATCATATGAATATGATTTTTAAACCTTGTAGTAACTAATATTTATTAGGTTATCATGGAGGCATCTTCACATGTATATGTCCCTTTAGTTTTTATCAATTTATATTGCTTTTAATTATTGATGAATTTATGTTTATTGAAAAATAGCTAAATAGTGCAAAAAGAGCTGATGATAATTCTAAACTGAGTCAACAAAGCCATACTGTAAAGGATATGTTTTTTAAAATCATTTTACCTTAGTTGAAATAATTGATGAATGTGTTTCTAATGTTGTTTCTTATTAATTTGCTAGGTTGGTACATCTAGACATGTCAGCAAAAGAAAGTTTAAAGAAGTTGATCCATACACATTCAAATTAGTATTTGAACTAAGGGGTTTACAGCTCAAAAGACATTCTAGCACTATTTCACAACAATTACAAGCTGAAGCAAACAAAAGGAGAATATAATTTACACCATCATCATAAGAATAAGCTTCACATTTAAGTACAAATGAGGGAAACAACATAGAATAACAATGGATATGACTTTTTAATGTATGTCCCATTGGCTTTTTTATGTATATCCTGTTGACATATGTGAAAATGGTCATTTGACGATTGTCTCGTATAATAAGCTATTCATACTCAACATATCTTTTTTTGTTTGACCAATATTAACTACTAAATAGTTAGTTAACTTAATCAGCGTTATACATATACTTTGTATTTAACTTCTTAGTGCTTAATTCTCTAGTGTCTGTAAGATTTATGGGGTAGTGTTCATTTTATTTGCTTAGAGGATTTTGATTTTTGTAGTCTTTTGAAAGCCAACAAGAGGTTGTGGGAACAAGGCTTTCAATGGGGGAGCCTGATCTTCTGTACCCCCTACCCAGTGCCCTTTGTCCCCCTTTGTTATCAACCATCCAATTTATTACATTGAATGGTTGAGATCAAAGGGGTACTGGATAGGTACAGAGTAAGGGGTACAGAAGATCTGTACCTTTCAATGGGAATTTAGTTTTTCTCCACTACATAATCAAAAATAATTTTTATATAATCCAACGTAGCAACTGTTGATTTTTAGGTTGTCTGAGATACAATTATCCATAAGTTTTTAAACAAAAGGAGGGGAAAATGAAGCAGAAGAAATTGGCCCAAAAACTTAGCAAGCCCGAAATTGTAGTTCATAACACTTTGATATCTGAATTAGAAGTAATTGGATGAAAGAATTGAATTACTTGATTGTATTACAGTGATATGTTATTATACTGTGTTACATTGTTATTTATGGAAATACATTTATACTGATTGCTGCAATTTCTCCTATACAGGTGCTATCTTGATCTGTTGCTGTTGACCGAGAGAAGATTAAGGGATATGATGATCTGTCTGATCCCTTACCATATTCTGACAGTAGTTTCATGAGAACTACTTACAACGAAAGAATCTAAATTTAGAACTATAATTGAAGTTGGTAGAAGTCAAAAAAGAAATTCCAAAACTACAATTATAAAGAAAATAAATTTTATCTTAGTTATCGAATAAAGCAATTACCTAAAGATTTTGGCTAATTCAACCAAGAAATTAATTTATAACAATAGACTATGTATAATGCTTCCACCTTCACTAAAGAACATATGGTATTTTAAAATTTGATTATAATTTACATTAAGTTATTTATACTTAATTTATATAAAAATATATTCAAGACCATTTCTCTATGACATAGTTCAAAAGGACTATAAGCACAACAAATCTTATTACATTATTCATTAATATAAACCTCACCTCTTTTTTTCTCTTTTGCTAATAAATTTATGTCTTGCTTCAAACTCCTTAGTTATGCTTGTTTTAGCATTATTTTTTCCAGCACTTCTTATTTTAGCCCCCTTTTTTGATATTGAAATTTTCTTTCCTTAATTTTTGATTTACTTCAATGGCTCTTTTGATAAATTTGTCATCATACTATTTAAAAAAGTTGCATTTCGCAACTTGAAATATTATACTTTATTATATAAACTTCATGTCAACAAAGGTGGCTGTCAATCTTGATGGGCAAGTTAGGCACCGATTTATTTGGTGCCTAATATGCCAAAAGGATGGCTGCCTTCTCCTGCCTATAAAAAGACAAGAGTAGCATGAAGAGAGAGCAAGCAAATTGAGAGCAGAAAACAATAGAGAGAAGTGAGGTGAGAGAGAAAAGAGAGGAAAAAAAGAGAGGCAAAAATATTGTGTATATTTTTGTGGGTCTAATTTCTCCTTGTAATTCTCCAGTTTTCTCAATAGTAAAAGTCTTCTATCCTTGCCCGTGATTTTTACCCCAATTTGAGAGTTTTTCACGTAAAATCTGTGTGTTTATTACTATTCCCTCAGTCCTATTTAGCTGTGAACCTGCTCTAATCCGGTTAATTTTCACAACAAGTGGTATCAAAGACAGGTTTGAAAATTACGACAAATTTTTTGGCGTAATCCGTTCGGAGTTCCGGTGAGCACAGTGAAAGTCAGTGAATAGTAACCAAAAGGTGACAACTATTCATTCGTTTAATTTTGCATTAAATTGTGCAGTTACTGTTATTCAGTACTATTCACATATACGGAGACTATTCATACGTATGAGTACTATTCATACATACAGGTACTATTCATACATACGGGTACTATTCATACATATGGGTACTATTCACGTGAAATAGTGGGAGTTAAATTCTGTTCGTGATGGAAGCAATGACAGCAAAACTTGAGATTGAGAAGTTCAATGGGAGTAATTTCTCATTGTGGAAGTTGAAGGTAAAGGCAATCTTGAGGAAAGATAATTGTCTGGCAGTCATTAGTGAACGGCTAGCTGGAGTCACAGATGAAAAATGGAACGAGATAGTTGGGAATGCTGTAGCTAATCTTCTCCTAGCTTTAGCTGATGAAGTATTATCCCGCATAGAGGAAAAGAAGACTGCAAAGGAAATATGAGATCACCTCACAAAACTGCACGAGGCCAAATCACTCCACAATAAAATTTTTCTGAAGAGGAAACTATACACTTTACACATGGCGGAATCCACTTCGGTGATGGAGCACTTAAATACTTTAAATACTATATTTTCCCAACTCACATCATTGGGGCATACAGTAGAGATAAGTGAACGTGCGGAACTTCTTCTCCAAAGTCTACCAGATTCATATGATCAACTCATCATCAATCTAACAAACAACACAGATACTCTAGTCTTCAAAAATATTGCAGTTGCTATTTTGAAAGAAGAGAGTCGGCGCAAAAGTAAGGAAGACAGGATGACAACTTCACAACAAGCGGAGGCCTTGACGGTGACGAGAGGAAGATCAATGAAACGTGGCTCAAGTGGGAGTCATAATCATGGTAGATCAAAATCCAGGAGAAATAAGAATTTCAAGTGCTACAATTGTGGCAAGAAAGGACACTTGCAGAAGGACTGTTGGAATCTGAATAAGAAAGATTCTGTTCCTTAAGGAAATGTGGCAAATACTTCAGATAATGGAGATGCAACGATCTGTGAGGCAGCAATGACTA
>JANZLH020388457.1:0-11637 GCA_026770325.2 Erythroxylum fimbriatum
GATTTGCGCTTTCGGATGTCGGCATTTGCTTCCGTTTCGTTCCGCTTCGAATTCGAAAAGAATCCGTTCTTTCGATTTCTGCTTTCGATTCTGTTTGCTTCGTTTCCGTTTCCGTTTTTTCATGAATAGATGAGTGAAAAATGGTGGTTTAATTAGGCAACAAATGGCTTAAGAAACCATATGACAAATGGACCAAACATTAAGTGACAATTGGTAGCATAAGAAGAAGACACATGATATAGCTTTCTATTTGACAAGTGTCATACCATTTGTTCCACTTCTCCACCACACACTTGCATCCCACGATCTCCACATTTGAAAGACCATCTTCTTTCTTGTCTTTGGCCACATGTTTTCTTCTTCTTCTTCTTCTTCTCACCATCAACACACCCACATAATCTCCATAACCTTGAATTTTTCCAAAATTTTGCAGCCTTCATCTTGTGAATGAAACCCTTTTATTTCCATCTTGTTTTTGGTGTATATTTGAATGCTTGGAAGGTTTGATTAGCTTGTTAATAGAGGAGACCTTGAGCTGAACAAGTAAGTGATTTATTGATCTATTGTGACATATGTTAGCATAACATTCATGATGATTAATTAGGAATGAACTTAGTTGTGGTATTGATGATGAAGTTGTGTTGGAATTTGATGAATGAATTAATTTTGTTTTGATTTATGAAGCCATAGGTTAGAGGCTATTCAATGGATGATTTTTGGTTGGGATTTGAACTATAATGAAGGTGAATTTATGCTAAACAAAGGCGTTAGTGTAGTGTTCTTGAAATAGGAAAGAACTAGGACTACATATATGATCAAAAGAATGATAGTTTCTGTTTTGCTTTTGATGCTTGAAAGAACATAAATTATGAGCTACCAAATGAATGATTTTAAACTGGAATTAGATATGAATTGATGAGGAATTGAAGTATCTTTGAGGTATAATTGATGGAATATTATAAAGGTGTTGATATTTGTATGAAAAGTTAAAGGAAATGGATGGTGAACTTTCTGTTGACCCTTCCCATGATCGTGGAAGCTGCACAAGCTCGTTCCCACAATCGTGGGCAATGTAGAGAAGTGAAAAAACTTTCTGTTTTGTATTTCCACGTTTATGAGAAGGTACCCAACAATCACGGGAAATGCTCTAAAATAGAAAAAAAAATTCGTTTTTGTGTGATTGTTGAACCAACTAAGGATAAGTTACTTTACCTTGGTGCATTTGGATATGATTGAGGCTTGAAATGAACCTAGATTTTTGTTAGATTAATTGGTCAAGGCTTGATAAATTTAGGTTGTTAATTGATGTTATAATTTGAGGAATGGATTATTTGATATCAATGTATATGAATTTGGAAAGTATGAGTTGTTAATTGTATAAAGATGTTCTTATGAATGCAAATGTGATCCAAAGGATATGAGAAATGTGAATCAGGCATGAATGAATGAGAATTGGGAAATTATGCGAATTTACAAAGTATTAGACAAGGATTGGTAATTGTATGAATGATGAATTGAGAGTAACCAAGTTTACTTAAGGCATAACCTAATTGCAAACTAGATATATACAAGTTATAATGAACGAATGATTAAGATTTGTAAACAAGGATACATACCTGGGATAGTCAATTGAGCATGCATTGAATATGATACATAAAAACATGTGTATGATTAAATGATTATGTGATTGATCAATTTAGTAATATGTGAATTATGCGTGTATTACATAACAATAGAAGCATAAATTGACTGACTATATCCAGACATTGCCAGATTGTCAACGCAATAGCTATTCTAGAGTATACTATGAGTTAACCTAGATGTGTAAATTCAATTATATGTGCTTCTGTTTGAATCGTATAGGTAGTGAGTTAACCTAGATGTTTTCTCACTATATTTACATTGCTTTGATTAACTTTCAAATATTGAACTGTTATTGATATGATTGCGATATTGATAATTCCAAATATTGATGGTCCGAGGAGTTTGATATTCGAGATTGTATTAGAAGTCCTAATTGTATGTGAATATAGAAATTGTGTACTTAACTAAATGCTGAATGCCAAACTCAGATCTAATGAATGTGATAAATGACTGTGCACATTGAATGAAAGTTATTGATAGTATAATATGTGATTTGATACATTTTATTACATTGTTATGCATTATCAGATAAAGGAGTTGTGACCGGAGTGACCAACATGAAAAAGAGCTTAAAGCTCATAAATGTGCACAAAGTGCCACAGGCTCACTAATTAATGAGCTCAATATCCACAACGGGTACTGGACAGTATTTGAAATGAACCCGGTATCCACAGCGGATACGAAACAGTTAAATAGGTGCTCAGTCATAACAGAGTAAAAATGAAAGTGGTGTCACAAGTACATTTGCATAAATACATCATCACACGCATCATAAGAATGAGTGAGAAGGATTACAAAAATATGTTGAAATAGTGATATGAATTATTTGCGTACATGTTGATGATATGAATGATCGAAATGAATGATTGGATTATTATAATATGATTATATGAAATGTTTGTATTAATAATGGGTTTGTAGAAATATGATGTATAATGTGATCAGGTACTAAATCTTGAATGATGAGATTAATGAGAATTGATTCTGGATAATGAGAAACTTGTGAATTTGGTTATATACTTGTGATGTTTGTGTTCTGAGTTGATTGATCACATTGATAATGGTTCACTCACGGAGTTCGCAAACTCATCAAAATTGCAACATTGATTTTGAGGTATTGAGGAGACGTAGCTCTATGGCAATCTAGTAACATAATTAAGACAAATGCAGAAGTTACTTTAACTAGACTAACTAGATTTCTCCTGAACCTGAAAAACAATGTTGAAATTTTAATGAGTTTGCGAACTCAATGAGTGAACCATCACCTATGTGACAAATGCAGAAGTTACTTTAACTAGACTAACTAGATTTCTCCTGAACCTAAAAAACAATGTTGAAATTTTAATGAGTTTGCGAACTCAATGAGTGAACCATCACCTATGTGGTCACTCAAAACATATATAAATATCACAAGGATATAACACAGTTCAATCAGTATCACACATCACTCAGAATCAAATCTCATATATCACATCATTCAGATTTTAATACCTGATTGCAATATACATCATATTTCAACAAGTCCGTTATGAACACAAGCATTTCATATAATTATTTCAAAATAATTCAATCATTCATATCATCCACATATACAAAAACATGGCATATCATTATAACAACTCAATTCAATCATTCTTTACAATTATTCACATGATACATGTAAAGATATATATATATATATATATATATGCAATGCACATAAGATTCCACTTTCATTTTCATTTTTGTTGTGACCAAGTACCTATTTAATTATCCCGTACCCATTATAGATATCGGGCTCATTTTATAACTGTCCTGAATCTGTTGTGGATACCCGGCTCATTTCATAACTGTCCCGTACTCGTTGCGAATACCAGGCTCATTATCAATTGAGCTTGTGGCTCTTGTGCACAATTCCTGAGCGTTAAGCTCTTTTTCACATTGGTCACTCCGGTCACAACTCCTTTATTTGATCATGCATATTAATTTGATGGAATACATCATTTCACATAATATGCTATCTATAACTTTCATTAGGTGTGCATAGTCATTTATCACAATCACCGAATCGGAGTCTGGCATTCAACATTCAGCTGAGTACACATTTTTCCCACATTGACATACATTTAGTAAGCACTTCCTATATAGTCCCGAATATTTAACTCCTCAGACAATTGATGGTCCAAAATTTCACATTCATATCAGTAATAGTTCAATATCTGAAAGTTAACCAAAAACAATTCAAACATACTGAGAAAAAATCTAGGTTAACTTATATAATTCAAATCAAAACGCATATATAATTGAGATTACACATCTAGGTCAACTCACAGCATGCTCCAGAATAGCCATTGCCTTAACGATCTGACAATGTTTGGATATTGTCGGTCTATTTATGCTTCTAAATCATATAATACACACATAATCCACATATTACTAAGTTGATTAATGACATAATTATTCAACTATGCACATGTATGTGTTTCATATTCGATGTATGCTTAATTTATTTTCTCGAGTATATGTCCTTAATCACAAATGTTGACCATTCATTCATTGTAGCTTGTCCATAACTTGTTTGCGATTAGTTTATACCTTATATAAGTTTGGTTAGCCTCAATTCATCAATCATACGATCACCAATCCTTTTCTAATGCTTTATATTCACACAATTTTCCAATTCTCATTCATTTATAAATAATTCACATTATTCATATCTTTTGAATCACATTTGCATTCAAGGGAACATCCTTATACCATTAATAAATCATACTTCCCAAATTCTTATGCATTGATATCAAATAATCCATTCCTTAAATTATAACATCAATTAATAACCTAAACTTATAAAAAACTTAACCAATTGATTCATTATCAAACTAGGTTCATTTTAAGCCTCAATCAAGTCCAAATACACCAATGTGTAGTGCATTATCCTTATATGATTCAACTATAACACAAAAACACAATTCTTTCTCGCTGCTAAGCATTTCCATGATCGCGGGAAGAGATCAATACATTTCCCACGATCGTGGGATGGGTGAACCAAAAATTCACCTTCACTTTCCTTCCACTTTTCTTTCAAATTTTGACACCTTGAGATAGTTCATCAATTATACCTCAGTTACACCTTAAAGATACTTCAATTCCTCATCAATTTCATTCATTTGGTAGTTCACAACTTATGGTCTTTCAACCATCAAAATCAAAACAAACCATAACCAATCCATTCATTAAATTCCCAACACACATTCATCACCAACACCACAACCAAATTAATCCTTAATCAATCATCATAAATTTTATGCTAACATATGTCAATAGGTCAATAATTCACTTACTAATTCATCCCAATGTCTCCTTAACCATCAAGCTAACCTAACCTTATGTGTAATGTTTACATCCTTTTCTTCCTAATGTTCCTTTATGAACAAGTTGTCTTCTTTTAATCATAACTCTCTCTAAAACGATCCAAATGCCATGATTATTATGCCCCAAAAATCTAAACTTCCATTAATGTTAATATATCTAAAAATTTCACTAACAACATCTCCCTTTAAAATATAATCTCCATCCAAATTCTATCCTATTTCTGGAAAGAAACAGAATGGCAACCGATACTCAACCCTCAATAAATCATTATCAAGACATCTCCTAACCAAACCATTTCACAAAAGCATTAATAAGACATCATTAATCATGTTTCATGTTTTATAAATTCACTAATTCGGACTATAAGGTTCTAAAAAATCAGGAAATAATACAAGGTTCCTACACAGGGGTCTATCACAGGCTGTATTATGGAAACAAACATAACTCGAGCTCTAGTCATTATTTTTTCAAGCCACTTTCACAGAGGTCAAGTTAAGACCAATATATACAACTTTCATTGTTTTAGTTTCTTCAAATTCGTGCTCTAAGGATATAAAAAATAGACCTAAAGAGAAAGATGAAATTGAAACTAGAATTTCAACTTACCTTGATAACTTCTTTCCTTCTCCTCTTCTCTTCCCTTTTTCTTTCCTTTTGTACTCATTTTCATTTCTCTCTCTCTTCTAACCTTATGGGCGATCTCCACTCTCACTTCTATTGCCTTTTTCATCCATTTTCTCTAGAAAATTCAAGAAGGTCAAACTAATCCATATGTCACCATTCCATTAGTCCATGTTTCACCCTTTTATTGGTATGTATGTTATTCTTCTATTGGTCCATATATCACTATTCGATTGGTCCATGTGTCACCCTTCATGGGTACATATGTTATCCTTCTATTGTTCCATATATCACTATTTTATTAGTCCATGTTTCACTTACTTTAGGCTCCACATGTCACTCATTTAAGGCCTACCTATGTCACTACTTGTAAGGCTACACATGTCACCAATTATAAGGGTACATATGTCTTCATTTGTAAAGCTTCATATGTCACCATTCTAAAGCTCCACATGTCACAAGTATAAAGTGCCATTTTTCAAAAATTTAAAGGGCTATTTGTCCCTCATATACTCAAGCCACTTGTCATCCAATTAATTGAATCATTTGTCACTTATTTCCAGTGCCACATTTCACCATTTCATAGGCCTATTCAACTTAAATTCCCATGTATCAATTTGTCTTACTTTCTTAAATTTTTCTTAGACTATATGCTCATATCACCTCATTAATTGCTTAACAGTAATGATAAATTCCCAATTAAGTAATTATGGTCCATCAAAACAAAATTCAAGACAAAATTAACACACAATTACCTCATGATCAGTAAAAACCTTTCATACCCCGGAACATGTCAATTGAGTGCATATATTATCTTGCAATGTTTAAATCATGATTCATATGTGTATATAATTGTTATGCACGTGAATGAAATGAATCTCGTAAATTCTTAAATGAAATAACTTATGTGACTCAATCTAACAGTTTAATCTCTTAACAATTTTAGGAGGTAGGATATTATGTTGTGTATTGTATATATTCATGAATCATGAGTGTAATAACACAATGAATGTTTATGTTTGTGAATGAAATGGGAAGAATCGGTCTTTGAAACATTTGTGTTATATATGATGCCTTATGGTTACTCTAACATGCCATTCTCATAGAGTATGTTCTCGGATGTCCTCTGGATGTTCGGGCATATGCTTTATGGTAGTGATGTGTTACATTAATCCTCAAGAAAAAGGGATCAACCCATTCTAGAAAAAACAAGATTCATCATCTTCATATACTTTAATCCTATCTTCATTAGTATAAGAGAAGTATTAAAGCAATAAACCAAGTGAATAATCGAAATGAACTATCAAAACACTAACAGAGTATGAATCTATCAACTTTAGAGGAGTAAGCTCAGTAAAACAACAGAGAAATAATAAATAGAATGAGCAAACAAGTGTTCGGATGAGTGAGTTGTGGTGATCTCCTGCCACTCTCAAGCTTTCTGCATTGGCTCTTGCCTTTTGCCTCTGTTTGGTTCTCATCCAAATGCTCAACTACTCACCTACTTCCTCCTTTCTACTGTTCTTCTTCTTTTTCTCTTCTTAGCCCACTCTGTTTCTCCACCTCTCTTCTTTGCCTTCCTTCTCTTCTCTTTTTGTTCCAGCAAACTCCCATTTCTCAGTTTTCAGCTCCCTTATTTTGCCTCATTCCTTTCATATTTATAGCACTAGTCTAGATTTATGTTTATAGGGTTGTTGCATCATCAAACGTCTACGTGTTAGAGTGTAAAGAAGTAGTCACGGGGGTGACTATGTTTGTCACCCCGTGGGGGTTGGTCACCACCGTGGCTAAACCTGTCACGGTGGTAACACTTTAGTCACCACTGTGACTAAGCCTGTCATGGTGGTGACACTTTTGTCACCACCGTGACAAGCTTAGCCATGGTGGTGACACCTTAATCACCACTTTTATTACACAAAATTTACGTTACCTTTCATTTTTTATGTAAACTCATAAAACACTCCTTTCAACCTTCATGTAACATTCACGACCATTTTCACTCAATTCTTTCAAATTTGGATTAAAAGTGCAAGAATTTGTAACCAAAAATAAGATATGAATGCAAGAAAAATAAATAAAAATTAAACGCAATAGAGTTATACAACAGTTCGGTAGCAATAACAACACTCGGTGAGAGCCTAAAAAAATGCAAGGTTTAGAGTTCTAATATTATGCAATCTTACTCTTACATGGAAGAAAGGTTGTTTCTGTTAGATTGGGTAAATCTATGAAATCTTAATTTGAATTTGGTTTGAAATTTGAAAAAACTGTCTAGTTTTGAGTTTGGCATGAAACTTGAAAAAAAGATCTAAATCTGATCTAAAACTCAAAATATTTTTATAAAAATGTTTGAACTTATTATGAAATCCGATCAATTTAGGCCTAATTCATTAACTTAAGGTTGAACTGAACTACTTCAAATTGGAATCGAAACTTTTTACCATCCCGATTTAGGTGTGTCTAGCTAGCTATTATACACAACACTGACTTTCTTACTTTCATAAAATAGTCATAAAGGTTAATTAAGATCAGAGGCTATTCTTCTGTCCTTTTTGTCGATTAATTTCTAGGTATTCACACATTCCTGGGTCCTTAGGGATTAGTTCTCAAACCTTTTCCAACCTATTTACTTTTAAATTTACTAAAAGTTTTTCAAAGAGTAGTTTCTATAGATATGTCCATAATCACTATAAAAGTGACATCTCATATAAGATGACAAGCAAGTATACAAGCTCTGTGAGTGTGACCCATAAGAATGTGACATATATGCATTTCTAGGTCTTTTTTAGATATGATGCAAATTAGAGTTCTATTTGAGATATATACAGAATAATAAGTTCTTATATGATAATAAGACCTAATAAAAAATTTGACATATGACTTGCTCTTTTGGTGTAAATATGGATTATAAGAATTATGAATATTTTTTACGTGGTTGAGTAACGGCCTATGATAATTTTGAGCTTATTTTATGCCATTTTAATGATAAAGAGGCAAATATGAATGAGAATAATATTTTAGTTTTGAAAAGGAAAGGAATAAATTGATTAATAATACAAGTTTCCAAATACATCCGTAGTTAATCATAATAAATCAAGATTGACTAGCAAAAGAGTCTGATGTTAAGGCAACCCTGATTGAACCTAAGTTTACATTATTAATTGGCTACATTTTCATAATTGTTAAAGTACTTTTTGACTCCTAATTGATGATTTTTGTGATTAAATTGGTTCCCTATATTGAGCTCATATGAGTTGCAATTTGTTAGTAAAATTGTTGCAATTTGATATTAATTGTGTCTTAATTTTTTTAAGGACAATTAATACTGCAAATTGCTATTTTGTTTTGTAGGGAAACAGGAGTCAACTCATCAGAAAGTCAACAGGACGTGAACCCTCCAGCACGTCGCGGCGCATCCAACAGAGACACGTCGCGACGTACACCCATTCCCACGTCGCGGCACATCGACAGTCATCAGTACATCGCGACGTCCAGCAATTTACACGTCGCGGTGAGCATGCAAGAGCCGCACGTCGCGACGTCCACTAATTGTCTAGTCGCGACGTACAGACGAATACCCGGACTGTAAATGGAAAATTATCTCACTGTTCTGACCCAACTCAGCTCTTCACTTTAAATATTTGCCAAATTACGTCAGAAAAAAGGTCGGCTGGCTACACACTGAATATACAGAAAACACTCATTATCGACAAACGCCTTTCGGTAGCCACCAGGACAGACGATTCTCACCGCACTGCTTGCATCATTCCATCTCTGATCATCACCACCCATCTACGGACATTTCACCGGCACTTCCACCGTCGGTCTTTAGAGCCATGTTTAATGTCGGGATATCAGCATTGATGGATATCGCCGGAGTTATGCATGGCTAAGGTTTCCGATCCTCTTGAAGATGTAGCATCGGCTTGAGTTCGCGGGCTTCAAAGGGGAGTAATCATTCATCGTCTGAAGCTTAGTTATATTTTTGTAATATTCTGAGTTAGGGTTTACAATTATATGATTAAATTAGCCTGATTATGGTTTAATTGGGTGTTGAACTATGATTTGTGTTATGGATTAGTTTATGTAGAACTTTGTGATTGAATATATGAGGTCTCATATATGTCTTTGGTGATTGCATTAATCATGATTATCTGCCTGGTTGTGTTTGACATTAATGATAATGTTGGATCTGATTGACCAATTGCATGAGCATATCCATTTTACACACTAAGGTTTTTAACAACGGTTTAATTAATGGGTTATTTAATTAAATCCTTAGACTTAAACTGTGATAGCCTAAGCTCATTTTTAAGAGAACTTTATCCAATTTGATCATAGTTTGAACTTTGTTTGCTTCAAAATTCCCAAAATCCCAAAAAATATACTCTTTATACAATTTTCTTTAATTTTAGTTTTATTACCTTAATTTTGATCAACTTGCAATACCCCACTTCTTTTATCAACTTTAATTACATTTTTGACTTATAGGCTAGCTTTAAACCTTTTTCATCAGTTCTAAGAAGTAAGACGACCCGAGGTTACAGCATATACTGCAATCTTGGAAATTAATATTATCTTTTGACCGGTTTCCAAGGATTGATTTTAAGATCGAACGACAAGCCGCGATTAAAATGGCGCCGTTGCTGGGGAACCATGAAATTGGTTTTCCATAGGTTAGCCAAAGTCGTTGATAATAGGAACTTTTATTTTTGCATTGCATTGTTAATAGTTTGAATTTCATACTTGTCGATAGTATAGGTTTAATTTCATCTACACATTCATACTTGCAAATTTTTACATTTCACACATAGCAATCATACACACTTTCATACACACATTCCATATTTTCATACACTCACATCTATCGCACTTCACTTTTTGCTTGATTGTGTGTATTTGTGAGGCAATTTTGCTTTAGCTTCAATTTTTTTTGCCTTTGTGATTTGCTCTTGTGTATGCCCAGAAGACTTAGACTTGTTCATTTCCAACCTGAAGTAGAAAGATATTTTAGGAAATGTCAGAAAGAGAGGAAAGAACAAGAGAGATTGAGGACAGAAGAGCACGTAGAGAACAACATGGCAGAACACCAAAACTTTCCTGTTAACCAACCTAGGAAGGGAGATCATGGATTAAATGGTGAGCAGGAAAGAGTAGGAGATAACAATGGGAACCATAGACGTACGACGATTAGGGAAGCCATTACATCATATGTCAATTACGACCGCTTTACTACGACTTGCCCTAACTTCAATGTGAATTTTGAAGTCAAAGGATTGCTGATAAACTCCCTCCCCAAATTTCACGGTTTGGCAAGAGAGGATCCTTACATGCACCTACAGGCACTGTCAATGATTTGCCAAAGTATGAAACCGGTAGGAGCGCATCTTGACCAAGTACTCTAGAAGGTTTTTCACCTATTGCTGGAAGGAAAAGCACGGGAGTGGTACATGAGCCTCCCGAGGCATGTGGCTAATGCCTACCATAGCTGGGCCAACTTCTGGAAGGCCTTCCTTGAAAAGTATTTTCCCGCCTCGACGACGTCATCAA
Organism: Erythroxylum fimbriatum; assembly: GCA_026770325.2. NCBI lineage: Eukaryota > Viridiplantae > Streptophyta > Magnoliopsida > Malpighiales > Erythroxylaceae > Erythroxylum > Erythroxylum fimbriatum. The sequence continues at coordinate 11,167 of JANZLH020388457.1, forward strand.
TGAGGAAGGAGATTTATTCAGCGAAACAAGACTATGATGAGTACTTATACGACTATTGGAACCATTTCCAAGACCTACTTTCAAGGTGTCCCCATCATCAAATTCCGGATGAACAATTGGTGCAATATTTTTATGATGGGGTAAAGAATAAAGAAAAAGGAATGTTGGTCGCAGCATCAGGAGGATCCCTGATTGACCTCACCGCGTCAGAAGCTTGGGACCTTATCAAAAAGATGGCTCTAAACCACCAGCAATATAGTGTCCGAGATTCTAGAGGAGTGCATGAAGTGGGAGCCATAACGGCTCAAGCAAAAAGAATGGAGAGTCTAGAATCGATAGTGGATTCCCTCGAAAATAGGATAACTTTGCAGTTGTTGTAGGAAAATCCCGGGTTGTACATCACATGTACCAGGTGCGGAAAACAAAAATTTTTGTTACCGGGACCTTCCCGAAGCCAGGATCCAGGTGTCG
>JANZLH020388655.1:0-11621 GCA_026770325.2 Erythroxylum fimbriatum
TTTGTCCCAAAAATTTCAAATGGGCATTTTGAATGAAATTACAAAACACATGGGCTAGATTGAACGAATTAAAAATATAGGGACTAATTTAAATAGTCAACTATAACACAGTGGCTATTTTATGTTATTTGCCAAACTTTTAAGATGAGTTAAATGAATATCAATAAAAGTACCGTACAGTATCGTAATTATTTTCTCCGCGCGGGCCCACACAGACCGACCTCGTTCACTCCGTCTCTGAGACAAGAGTCACAAGACACAATACACTAAAGTGGAAAACAGATGTAAAACAAAGATTGGAACTAGATATTTTATACAAAGGCTTCTGGTGATGTTCTAAACTTTTAGGCGAGTGAAAAATTTTAATCTTTTCTCAGAAAGCTCCAATTTTGTTTTCTAGTTTCCTAGTTTTGATTGTGTTTTGGGTTTGTGAGCTTTTGCTTTCTCTACCCGAAAAGCACTGTTCCACTGGGAGCGCTACTTCCTACTTGGTATGCCTCCATCTTTTTTCCTTGCTTTGCATGTGTGCTATTTTGCTTACTATTATTATCCCTTTTCCTGCTCCGTTCTTTTTTTTTTGGGTTCGACTTATTGGGTTCCTCGAATCAAATCCCAGTTCTAGGATATTCTTAAGGAGATAAGATTTTGGGTTACTATATTTCTCCCTGTTTTATTGATTGTTATTGTTTTTGCCCTTTGTAAGAAGTAAATTAAGATTACTTTTGTAGTTCTGGATGGTTAAAGACGTGAGATTTTGAAGTTTGCACTTTAAACCAAACATGGGCTGGGAGTTTTGTGTGTTTTCTTTTGTGAAAGTTGAAGTCTTTGTATCTCTCAATTCTTTTCCATCTTCTGCAAATTTTGTTGTTAGTTTAGTAGCAGTTGTTTTAGGTACTCTTGAATTGTCACGGCTGCGTAAATCATACAAGGTGTTTTTTAAAAAAAAATCTCTTATTAGTTGTGATTGTGTATAATTAACTGTATATTTGGTTAGACGTAATGCCTTTTCGCTCGTTAATGATTATTTCTGCTCGCTTCTCTGATTGCTTATTGAAGTTATTAGCCTTTGTTGGCCCTCCATGTAAGGCTCCGTATTTTAAGCGAAGTTCAGTTGTTGCCTAATTATGCTACTATGATGTTACTCTATCTCCTGCTCCATTTTTTTATTTATTAAAGTTCTGATATCTGAAATATGAGTACGCAATACTACTTTTTCACAATTGCTTCTCTATTCCGGCGTACAGCAATTCAAATTGCTTGCCAAACATATAGGTGATTCTCATGCTAGGAAAAAAAAAAGGAAACTTTTTATTGGCTCAGGTGGATGATTTTTATTTTTAGTTGCTTCAATTGCTTTCATTTAGATTGATAATGAAAGAGGACCTCTATGAAGCTAACCAGAATAATATAGTTTTATCATTACATAAAAAAGGAAGCCATAGATATTTATGCTATTCTTTAAACCAATTAATCAAACGTCCAACTGTAGTAAATCTATGTATTTTAACTGAATTAAAGCCAACATAATACTTCTAAAATCACTCTGGAAAAATTTGGAATAAACAATTTGGATACTTGGGATATTTATAATTACAATGTTCAACGAGTCTCCTGACCAAGTAAATGGGTTGCTCTAGTTGAACCTAATCAAGTTGTTTTTGTTGCTAGCCACGAAACCCTGGTTAAGTTTTTGGTATTTCAAAGTGTTATGTGAATCTCTATGTACAATAATAATTGGAAATGCTAAGTAACATCTGATATGAGAATCAGAATATAGCCAACACATATTAAATTCTAATTACTAAGTTGTGTACTTTTTCACAAACATGTTCTCCATCTATATGATTTGGAATAGATTTGAGGTTGTATAACAGATTGTTTATGTTGTTCTTTTGTTTGTTTAACATTCTGCTGAATTCCAGTTGATTTCATACTTGGTTTAGAGTCATTTTTAATGCATTAATGCCAATATGCCATCCAAGAAACTAGTTTTGATGAGGGGTTTTAGTTCTAGTTTATCCTCTCTGGCATACCTATGTACATATGTACACACAAATGTTGCCATATATTTTGTGAAGATTTAGCATGTAGTCTTGACTGATGGAAACAAAGAAGGAAAGTGTTGAATTAAACTGATGGTTTTTGACGCCTACATATTTAATTATTATGTATCTATCTATTTGATGTCAACATGCCTTTTGATTTTTATTGGGTGTTACCCACTCTTCATGGTTCTTGTGTTGCTAATGCAACCAGAGTGCCAATCATAAGCTGATTACGTCAAATCTTGGTGTGGACATGCTGTATCATGCTCAAAGGCTGTGGGCACCTTTAGTACACTCTTCCTTAGACCTTTGATTAAGCAATGAAAATTGGATAAATGATTGACCTTGTGTGATTACATATTATATACCCTGGTTAGGATCTCATCTTCACTGGCAATCGCAATCAGTGACCATTAATTTGACAGTTGTAAGAATAAGTGTGTTTAAATTGAAGGCAGTGAGTTGGCCATCCTTTATAATTTCAGAACTTGTATAGAGTTGCAACTGTAGATCCAGGTGATAGGCTTTGTAATGGTTTTATGGAGCTGTTTGTTAAACCTTTACATGATAGAGCATGGTTATAGGAGGTTCTGTTTTTGTGGATTTTTTCAAGACCAGCCCTGTATAGATAACATAGCCGCATCTGTGTTCTGAATACTTTTGGTGGCTAATGCTAAAGTTGGGAAGTATCTAATTCATACCATACCTCTTTTCAGGAAAAATATTCTGTGTTCTTTATTTTCCTTTTGTGAAAGTGGGTTGAGTTAATGGGTTTTGGGATGTATACATATTTTTGCTTCAGGATATGTGGACTAATTTGCGTGGAATGTTGTTTAAGACTTAATATTGCATGAAAAATTTTCAGAGAATAGATGTTCTGCGTGATATAGTTTCTGATGGTCACTTGGAGATATTATTGACTGATTCAAGTTAAATTTTTTTCCGTTATCAAATATGTAGTGTTGTAACATCGAAATTATTGTCTCTTATGACTTCTCTTCAGTTATCAGTGACTGTTGTTGGTTGGATCAGTTGAGCTTTGTGCTAAAAATTTATCATTTGAGGTGCCTCTATTAACTGATTGCTCTTCAGTAAGATTAATTTGTTTATATTCAGTGACAACTGCTATATCCAGTGCAGGGAGGTATCATATGAGATCTTTTTGCTACGAATATCTTCTAGATGATGAATGAAGCAAATCAAGGTAACGATGTTGGTGCACAAGCCATTCTTCCTGTTAAGCGCAAACGTGGTCGACCACGGAAGTATCCAAGACCAGATCCTGAAGGGGGAAATGGTCATGTTTCAAGAGATCAAAATAGAAACCGTGAAGATAACGCTCGTGTTCGACCTGCAATAGGAGTCAATGTAAATCAGCCACACCAAATAGAACCACTTACCAATGCAAATGATGCCGTGGTGGGTCAGGTAGTTCATGGTGTAATTGAGGCTGCATTTGATGCTGGTTATCTGCTCACAGTCAGGGTTGGGAACTCTGAGACCACTTTGAAGGGTGTTGTTTTTAAACCTGGACACTATGTCCCTGTTTCTGCAGACAATGATGTAGCCCCTGGTGCTCAAATGATCACAAGAAATGAGATTCCGCTCCCAAGAGAAAACTACAGTCAGGTCCAAGGCCATAATTCTAGGTCTAGAGATAGAAATGGGACTGGTCATATGTCTCACACAGCTAACACAGCATCCTCAAAAGTCAAACAAGTGCCTCAAAGCGCTCCTTTAGGTGAATCAAGAGGCACCTTTGTGCCTGTTGTGGTCCAGTCTGTCAATCTATCAAATGGGGTAGCAGCTCCTGGTGAACCATCTTTAGTTGCAGAACAAGCTAGTCATCAGTTGACCTCTGAAGGCAAAAACATATTAGAGACTGCTCATTCATCTAATGGTTCAACTGTCATAATCCAGGGACTGGCAGTTGAAAATCAGTTTCCTCATTTTCAATCTCAAAATAATCAGCAGACCATGCTTCTGCAGAATGAAGCTCATCCTTTTGTCTCAGGTTTGACGGAGGCACATCATGAAGGAGAAGCTAAATCTATGAGAGAGACAGGCATGCCTTTTGAGAAACTCTTAACTGAAGTAATTAATAGGGTTCAAGTTCCATCCCAGTCGATGGAAACTACTAGCAGCTCAGCTAATAAGTTGTCCCCAAAAGATTCTGACCACAGCATGGAGGATGAGGACAATGACACAGATCGGGCCCTTTCTATTGAGCCTTTGCAAGCTCTACAACCTCATCTTCCAAACCACCCTATAGTTGTGTCAAGGCCTGTAGAACAACACCATAGAGCTGGCAAAATGACTGAACTTTTGCAGGTAAGTTGAAGCCTGCACTAGAAAGTTAATAGTGTTAAATCCTAGGCCACATAACTTGAAATTTTAATATTTATATAGCCCTTCAACCATGAAATACTACTGTTAATCATATACCCACCAAACTTTTAAGATTTATAAATGAGTTCTAAACTAATACCTAGAGCTTAAAAAGGTTTTGCAGGAGAACATGAGGGAGAATCAAGCATCTCAAAATAAGGAGCCAACTACAAGTTCCATACAAGAACGTGATGAACTGAGAACGCCAGAAACTGCACAGGGAGAGTAGAGTATTGCCATTTGAGTGAACCAACACAAGCCTCGACTGCCTTATGTAGTTGAACTGATTTTATTGAGGGGCACCATATCTACTGCTTCTGTACTATCTTGTGTAAGCTTCAGAACTAGTTTATGCAATTCGACTTCCCTTAAGTAGACTTGATAGATCTTTAGAGGATTTGCTTTGTTAGGATACGCTTAAAAGTCTGCAGCTATGGGTAAAAGGAGAACCATCAGCTGCTTGTAATCATTTGGTTATTGTTATTTGCTCGGCGCGCATTTTAGGTGATAGCAAATTGTACAGCCCTCGAGCGTCATGTTCCACAAAGTTCATGACCGTGTTTCATGATCCAGCTAAAACTTTATAACTTGGAACTTCCTCTTTGCAAAATGTTGGCACCTGAAGGTTTTTCTCCAAAATTACATCCAACTCCACCCAACACGTTTTAGGAAGAACTTGCACTCAACTTAAACAATGATTACATGTCAGAAAATGGTGTTTTCCATGGCCTGTTATTACGTGTATGCCTGTGTTTGTCCAGTTATTTCTGGCCTCGTAATGTCATAATGCAAGAAAATTTGTGTTTAAGCCCAGAACTACGTGTGAGATGAAACCTTGGCATGAAACCAGAAAGGACGTGGCTGGGAAAAGAGGTATCATTTCAATTTAAATAAAAAATACAGTACCTGGCATTACGAGTCAGCATACAGTACCTGGGAAAAGAGGTATCATTTCAATTTAAATCAAAAAGATCGCTGATGATCTAATCTTCTCATTATAAGTTTGTAAAGAATGTAGCACAACAAATTGTAAAAGAAAATCGTATACCTAAAACTTCTGACAATCAACCAAACAAAAAGAATGAAGAATCACAAAAGACTTGTATCCAAATTTGGTGGCCGTTCTGCACATACAGTTTCCCGTGCTACTTTCAGGCTGCAGTTCTATCTTTCAACTTTCCAGGTAGGCCTTTCTCCAGAAAGCAGAACAATCAACTCCAAGTAATTCATGACAAGAATCGAAAGAAAATCAATTTTCTTAAGAAAAAGAATCCTTATGATCAAGGAAACTTGGAGCTCAACAGAGTATTAGATCCTGGAGTACAGGAACGTGGCTTGCGAATGCAGATGCTTGCTGCACACCAGCCACAGATGGTTGTGGCATGCATAGCTGCAACGTTTGCCCACTGCACCAACTTCAAACATAAGGTCAGTAGAAATGAAAAGGACCCAAATCCTATTTAAGTCCCATAAAAAAGAACAACTTTATCTGTGCACTGGTATTCTTCTATCAGAGTTTTCGTTCCAAAGTTGATAATATCTGGTAATTTATTAAAATAGAAGCCTACAACGAGGCGTAGGTAAGCCATGCTTAAAACATCAGTCACTTTTACGAAGACTAGCCAAAAGCTCTCTTACGATCTAATTGTCCCACGTCGGTAATAAAAGAGATTGATGTGAAATTTATAAATTTATGGGCTCTCCTACCTTTTAAGCTAGTTTTTGGAGTTGGTTCTCCCGTAAGAACTATAACAATTGTTTTTAGAGCTAACACTACTCCTTCAAGTCCTTGTGCCACGCCCACGGGTGGTGAAGCTGGCATTGCAATATTCGTTCGGGGCTAGAAAAGGTCTAGCGCACAACCAGCTCATGAGTACTTGGGTGGTGACGCCGGTATAGCAATGTTCGCCTGGAACTAGAAAAAGTCTAGCGCACAACCAGCCTACTGGTGCCTGGACTATGAAACGTGGTGAAATGTTACGATCTAATTGTCCCATAGGTAATAAAAGAGATTGATGTAGGATTTATAGGCTTATGACTCTCTCACCCTTCAAGCTAGCTTTTGGGATTGGTTCTTTCATAAGACCTGTAACAAGTTCCTCCTTTATTTAATATCCTTGTGTTTATTAAGGTTTCCTAGAAATTTTTATATTGGTAATTAAAGTATTATATGAAAAATGATTTTTTAAATAATAATATTATAGAGAAAGAAAAGGTGAGGATATATTATATAGACTACCAAAACAAGAAAATCAATAAGTGAAATTTGGAAATATTAATAACAAAAAAAAGCTAAAGTAACAATTGTGTTAGGAAGGGATAGAAAAACTAAAAATTAACAAAATCCAACTTGCTTCCTGTTTTCATTCATGCATTAATGGATATTATCCAATTCGTTGAATTTGTTTAATGTAAGAAAGCATATTGCAGTTGACTTTAACAGGAACTTTTATCTGTTTTACTATAATTATTAGGAAAGTAACTAATTATTGGATTTGACATTGAACTATCATTAACTTATCTGGCAAATTTATCTTAATCTCAAACATCCAGGGATTCAAGCCTGTCTAGTGTAAACGTTGCATCTATAAAAATGAGAAAAAAGAACGTCATTATACACCTGGAAGATTTGGTTTCTTTACTTACAAGAACATAGCTTTTTGTGCATTTCATTTCTGTGAATCAAAGCAATATATTACCATCTAGTTGGCAAAACAAGTATCTTGCTATCGGAAAGACGATGGATACTGAGAAGAATGTTTTCCCATCAAAGCTCACAGCTTATGCAGTCATATGTTGGATTCTTGCAGCTTTTGGTGGTCTAATGTTTGGCTATGACATTGGGATTTCAGGTACTCTTCTTGTGTCTATCGAGCATGGTAAAGAATACTTTCATCTATTATTATGTTGAGTACAAGTTTGGAACCGAACTTATACACCTTTATTGGTTTTAGGTGGAGTGACTGGAATGGATGATTTTTTGATCAAGTTCTTTCCAAAGGTCCACGAGAGAAAACTCCACGCTACAGAAGATAATTACTGCAAATATGATGATCAAAAACTTCAGCTTTTTACATCTTCGCTCTACCTTGCAGCTCTTATTTTCAGTTTCGTTGCGTCCAAAATGTGTGAAAAATTTGGCAGGAAGCCCACAATTCTTGTTGCGTCAGTATTTTTTTTGGCAGGAGCTGGCCTCAGTGGTGGTGCTCAAAACATTGCAATGCTAATAGTTGGCAGGATTTTCCTTGGTGTGGGAGTTGGTTTTGGAAATGAGGTCTATACTCTATTCTTTTCATCAGACTTGTTATGTTTTTAACAAGTAGGGTGATATGTATATAATTACATCTCCAAACGTTTTGCAGGCAGTTCCATTGTTCTTATCAGAGATTGCACCGGTTCAGCGTCGTGGGGCCGTGAACATTCTGTTCCAACTCTTTGTTACCATAGGAATATTGATTGCAAATCTTGTAAACTACGGCACATCGAAGATGTATCCAAATGGTTGGAGAGTATCTTTAGGACTCGCAAGTGTGCCGGCTGCAGTTCTGTTCATAGGCTCCATATTCATTACTGAAACACCAACCAGCCTTATTGAGAATGGAAAGGAGGAGGAAGGATATGCAGCACTTAAGAAGATCAGAGGTGTGAGCAATGTTGATGATGAATTTAAACAGATTAAGAATGCTTGTGTAGTCGCCCAACAAGTGAAGAATCCATTTCGAAGCCTCATGAAGCGTGCTAGTGTTCCTCCTCTAGTTATAGGCATATTGCTTCAAGTGTTTCAACAGTTCACGGGAATCAACGCTATTATGTTTTATGCCCCTGTCTTGTTCGAAACTGTTGGATTCAAGAATGATGCTTCACTTTTGTCTTCTGTGATCACTGGAACTGTGAATGTGTTGAGCACATTGGTTTCAATCTACGCAGTGGATAGGATCGGGAGGAGGAAGTTGCTTCTTCAGGCTTGCATACAAATGTTCGTTTGTATGGTATGGATTTTCCTTGCTTGAACTTAGAGTATGAATTTTATTTTCTTGAACTTGCTCTTATTACACAAGAATGTTTCTTACGTATATTCATTCGTCAATCTTTGTTGTTATGCAGATTACAATTGGATTTCTTCTACGATTTGAGTTGACAGCAACAGGATCACTCACAAAACCAATTGCAGCATTGATTGTGGTGCTAGTGTGCTTGTTTGTTATGTCGTTTGCATGGTCATGGGGTCCTCTAGGTTGGTTGATACCAAGTGAAACATTTCCAGTAGAGACGAGAGCAGCTGGTTTTGCCTTCGCAGTTAGTACCAACATGCTCTTCACTTTCATCATAGCTCAGGCATTTTTATCTATGATGTGTCATATGCGTGCCTATATTTTCTTCTTCTTTGCTGCATGGATACTTGTAATGAGTGTGTTCGTAGTCTTCTTGTTGCCCGAGACCAAGAATGTGCCTATTGATCTCATAGCTCAAAGAGTTTGGAACCAGCACCCGGTTTGGAGAAGATTCGTGGATTGATAGGAGTTTCAAGGCAACATTTCGTGGTTATAGTGTTCCACTTCATCCTACATTTCAAAGAGAAAGTGATCAATCCATGTGAAGCTAGTCTTATTGTACGAATTTCTTGGTCTTTTATTGTTGTTATATTGAAGAAACAACTGTCTAACTCGCGGACTCTGATGATTGAAGATAATTCAATGCAATGCACCCCTCACGTTCGTAGTTTTAACCAAGCTCGTAATTGGTTAATTTATTACGTGGATTTACTCCATCCTACAATACTTAGATTTATTCCAATAACACAACCTAAAATCAACGCACGAAATCTTACATGTACTTAAAATCGAATTACATGGAATTTTTACAAATCTTGGAGGAATTCATGAACAATAATAAGAAAAAAGGTTTTCTTTGATCTCTGAATTTTACTTAAAAATTCTCTTTAGTTCTTAAAACTTGTGATAAATAATTAACGACACCACAATCATCTTTTGGAACATTTTAAAGTAATCATTGAAAAATTAAATCAATTTGGTCAAGTCAACTGTAAAATCTTCAACCGATCAACTTTTCAATTCAGTTTTAACTTTTTAATTCAATTTTATTTAAACATATTTATTGTTTAAGACCAATTTATTTATTTATTAATTGGTCAATTTTTATAAATCAAAATAATTTTTATTTAATGGTCTTATTTTTCAATTAAAATTTAAAATTTTCGATAGATAAGAATAGTTTCTTTTAATCACATTTCAAACTCTTTACTTTTATTCAATTTTTAATTATTCTTACCGATTTAAACTTTTAAACTTTAATCTTACCGGTTTAACTTTCAATCTAATTTTTAGATGATTGATTTAAAGAGTGCCTAGGTAGATATTATTGTTCTGGAAGGAGACTTGAAGTATATTTTGTAGGACTTTCCAGCTTGATTGGTTGATTATTTCTGCAGATTTGATATTTATTTAAGTCTTAGCTATTTGTTTGTATTTATTATTTTATGATTTTGGATTACTAGTGTTATTTGCATTTATTTTAGCTATATCTTGAGATTTGGGTATTTTATTATTATTTCTATTTAGTGCTTTTATTTCACATTACTTGTATTTTCATTTTTTTAAGTGTTATGAATTGTTTCTGTTACCTGCATCATTCTTATATTGTCTCATTTGTATGTGGTCCATTGGAAACAGCCTCTCTACTATGTAGGAGTTAGACTGCGTACCATTGGACCTCCCTAGACCCTGCTTCGTTGCGAGATTTCGTACTGGGTGGTAATGATGATGATATATTAATCGAATATCCTCATTAAGGGGATTGACATAATTATATTTTTGTAAAATTCATAGTTTTAATAGTTTCTCATAATTAGATTTATGTGAACTCCGTGTGATTTGCATGATTTATGGTCAGGTAATTAAATAGGCATGTGTTTCTGATTTAAATAAAGGTAAGCACTCACAATTAATTTGAAATTATAGTGAAGATGTATTTCTTTAGATCGTTGCCTCATTTGCATGCTCGTTATATTGAATAAATGAATTTTGTTGTTTTTGTAATTTGAGAACTTAAAAAAGTGATGATAGTATACTTTGGAAGATTATTTTGATTTTAAATAATTTGGAATTCAGTTATAAATGCTTGATCTAAGATGTTATGAGTGAGATAACTGATGAAGAATTTTGTACCTTGTATTATTTTGTTGAATTGTGTTAGTGAACACTTGAGTTCGACTCGGCTGTGGGCTTGAAAGTTTTGATCCAACCAGGCAATGGTTTGTTGCAGATCCAACTAATGAGCTTAAGCTTAATATGTGTCGTGAACTTGCAAATGTGAAGTTTATGCTATGGGCTAAGACTAGAAACAAAGAAGTCATGCCCAAATAATTCAAGATATTGAAGAGATGATTAAATGTGGTTCATTGACGAAGCTATAAAGTTATATTTACCAAAAGGTACAAATAGCCTGTTAACGTTTCTTAAAAAATCCATGTTAATCTTTTATCATATTATGTTACTTCTTAACGTTTTAAAAATGATACTGGTAGCACCCTAAATTATAAAGAAGTCGAGTTTTTTAGTAACTTTTAGTATATGAGTTATAAATTAAACTATATCATGTCACAACTAGACAATTAAAACCTACTAGACACGGATGTGATCTTAAAAATAATTTTTTTAAAACAATAGCTACAATTGTGATTTTCATGTTATCATTTCACATAAAGTTTAAATAAGCCCATTTTACCTCTATTACCACTTTTAGGGTGCAATGAATATTACTTTAGTAGCATTAGGATGCAGTAAGTACTATTTTAGTAACGTTAGGATGCAAAGCGACACCGGAGATAATGATAAGGACTTAATTACACTTTTTTGTGAAACATTAAGTTGCAAATCACGCCTTTAGCCAATTACATTTACATATCTTAAATTTTAAGAATAAAGATAAATTTTCTAGAATTATGTTAAATATATGAATGATTATAAGTAATTTTTAAAAATTTAAGAGTTAAGCATTTTTTTTAAATTATGTGTTAAGATATGGTTATGAGACTTGAAATATTTAAGAGTCTAGCTATAGTATTTTCCTAAAATTTCTATAACTTTGCCTAAACTTTTCGCGGCATGTTAAATGATCTCAATTGGAATTTCAATGAGAAAGATATATCGAATTTAAGAAATATTATTT
>JANZLH020388723.1:0-11616 GCA_026770325.2 Erythroxylum fimbriatum
ACGTGGCGAAAAGTCTAGTAGGGACTTCTGTTTACACTGTGAGCAACACAAACAACGAGTTCGTGCTCATCTCTGATCCCGATGGCGCCAAGTCCATTGGTTTGCTTTGCTTTCGTCAAGAAGACGCTGACGCTTTTTTGGCTCAGGTATGTACTTTTTCTACTTGCGTCTATGTTTGTTTTAGTTTTAACGGTTTCTAATTTCGTTTCAGCTCTGATTATTCTTTTTCTGTTGTTTCTTTTACAGGCTCGGTTAAGGAGACGAGAACTGCGAAGTGAGGCTAAGGTTGTGCCTATTACTCTTGATCAGGTAGTTATGCCTTAGCTTAATTGAAATCTTAAATGATAGTTACATTTCTAAAGAAATACAATCATCTGCTTGAAAGTCATAAACTGTAATTTTGCTACTAGCTCAGAAATTAGTTTCAGTCTTCTGTTTAGAAACGCATCGTCGAAGTATAGTGTTGAACAAGTAGATTTAAAATTTTGGGGGTATTTAATGAATTCAAAATGTTTAATTTGTACACTTTGAGTGGAGACATGGAGTTTATTACCAGAATGTTTTGATTGCCATGTGTGCTCTTTCTAATCCGAGGCTTTGCTTGTTCAGTTTTTTTAACTTGGTCCAGTTAGATATTTAACCCATCTGTCGGAAGATTTCTTGAGTTGCTTGCCTTATGACAAGTGTTGAGTTGCTGTACTTGCTCAAGTCTTCTGTTGACTTTTTAGGTATACATGTTGAAGGTTGAAGGGATTGCATTCCGGTTTTTACCTGATCCAGTTCAAGTAAAGAATGCGTTAGAGGTTTGTATTTACAATGTAGTTGTTAAACATGGTCAACATGATTTTGCACTTAGAAACAAATGCTTGGAAGCACTCTTGCAGTATGCCTAATTTTTGGTTTGGAGGAATTTAGAAAGTATATTGGATCACTTCTGTGTTTATTGAAATGAGTAGAGCAATTTGGTGGACTTACATTTTAGATTTCTAATGGTCTTTCATGTGGAATTTGATTTTTATTATCCTAATTTCTGTCGAGTATTAGATAATGGCAATTTGAGTCATTAGTATAGTCTCTTATGCTAGTTTAAAGTAAATTAATGAAGCCTCCCTCAGCTTTTTGCATTTAACTTATTCATTCGTATAGCATGTATCCTTTGTGTTCTTGAGATTCTTCTTTGATTTTTGAAAAGGAAAACAAGGTCTTCCATCATGTAGGAGTAAAACTGGGCCCATGGAATCTATTTTGCATGTTGAATACTTTATAGTTGAAGGTCTTTCAGAAAACACACTGAATTTCCATGCTACTTATTTATGTTTCTTTTCAGCTCTGCTAGCAAGTTCTGTGTTCCAGTCGTGAAATAATTCATATGCAAAGATGCTTATTGGTTTCTTAACCTAATTAGACATTTTTGTGGTTCAGCTGAAGGCAGTTGATCTGAAGACTGGGTTTGATGGAGTCCCTGTTTTTCAGGTATGACGTATGGGTTGATGAAATATTTGCTACTCTTGAAAGTACAAACATGCTTTCCTTGTGAAGTCACGTAAGATCCAAATATGCTTTGCCATTTTATTGTAAGTGTTAAAGCCTCTTGGCAGATCATACCCATGCTGTATGAGTTTGAATCTTTTGTTAGCTCACTCTAACTAATTAACATATGCTAAAATCTCAGCCATCCCATGGCTTTTTGTATTTGCTAAGAAATAATTCTAGTCCAAGAGGCTTTGATTATCCGAAACAAATGTTATTGAAACATTTGATTTCGATTTCATCAAAACAGAATAGAAGGAGGCTAAAGTTTCTGATCTTTCCCATCTCATGCATGTAGATCAATGAATGCTTTTGGGTGTCTGTTGGTTGTTGCTTACTGTTATTATCTTCTCACGAGCTATATTTGTATCTGCAGTCAGAACTTCTGGTTGTGAAGAGGAAAAATAAGCGTTACCTGCCAATATATTTCCAAAAGGTATGTTGCGTACATATGCAGTCATAAGCATTTAATCAGACTCAACTATGAAGGATTTGGCCATTGTTTGATTTTTCTTATCTAGGAAGACATAGAGAAAGAACTTTCAAAGGTTTCGAGGGCATCAAGAGGAGCAGGACTTTCGCAACACATTATGGTATTGACCAGGCTTGCTCTCCTCAATAAGCTCATTAATTGTCTATGACACGGCTATATTTGATTCAATTTGTCTGAAATAGGTGGGAAGCTTGGAGAATGTTTTGAAGAAAATGGAGGTAATAGAACAAAGTATTGCGTTGATATCCCTTTCAGGTTAAAATAAGACTGGATTTTGATTCTTATATTTGGCATGATTAGATGAATGAGAAGAACTCTGGATGGGAAGATCTGATTTTCATTCCACCTGGTAAAAGCCATTCGCAACACATTCAGGAGGTGACAAAGTCGTAATTTAATGGATGCATTATTGATGATGACAACGTGTGCACGAGTCCATGGACATAAGAATGTCTTAGGGCTGACAATGCCAGCAAATTTTGCCCAATGTGGCTGGAGTATTATTCAAAAAGAAGCAAAGGTGACAGTCTGCATTCAGAGAAGAAAAGAAAATCAAATCCAAAAATTGACTTTCTGATCCTGTAAGAGAGGTCAGTTAAAAGAGGATTACTGATTAATTACTGTGATCAATTTCACTTCATGTACAGCTCGCGATTTTGAGTCAAATCTAAATTAAGGGACTTTGTTTATGACTTGTTACTCTGTGAAATGGAAGTGTCATATGCAGTGAATACACGTCAACCAGAACCCACTTGGACCAACATCTTTAAACTTGATCATGGATCAACAGCTACATCGAGTACGTCATGGGTGCATGTTTATTTACTTTTGCTTACAGACGTTCTTATTGCAGTCTTTTAAATTGGATGCTATTTAGGTGTGTTTGGTACTCTGGTACTCTGTCCAATGAAAAATGTTAGAACTTTTAGAAGTTACGTTTCTAAGATTTTGGTATTTCGATATGCATTATCCATAAATACATTTGTAATTAAAAAAATTCACAAGTTACCTAACTCTGCTGAATATGGCATCTTTTATCAGTTTTTCAAAGTAAACCTTTGATTCAACTATAATTACAGATAATCACAATATTCTTGATAAGGTCCCAAGTTCTCATTTCGTCACCTAACTCGCAATCAATTTGCAGGTAAGCTGTAGAAGATTCATCGTGTTTTAAGTCGCCTAGTTTCACAAGGTCTGAAATTTGGGAGATGTCATTTGTATTCTTGTCCCTTTCGTCAATGGTTGATAATCTAGCTTCAAAGCAGACAAATAAACCTCAGCAAGTAGAACCTAACAAATTGCCTGTTTGCTAACAAATTGCCTGTCAAACCACCCGAGCAGGTGTCTTCAACAACTGATAAACAAAAGAAATAGAAGAGGAATTGGAGGAAACCATTCAAGCCTGCCTTTTGACAATATTTAACAAGCCCCACATTTCTCTACTGACATAGCCCCCTTCACCTAGAAATGGTTCCAACAATTATTAGTAAGTTGACAAATGGTGAAACCGTGATAGTTTACCACTCTAGTAAAAGGCATGCTCTGGAACATGATTATCAGAGTAGTGAAATTTTCTGATGTCTGACCTAAACCCCTTTAGCATCTCATTAAATTGATTCATTTGAAGTAAACATCGAAAGCATATATACAATGGAAACTTGTGTTTTAACGGACAAAAATGACATTTAGGACGTTGACATGGCAACCAAATTGTTTGTTGGCCGACCTAAGATTCCTCCCCCACACACCTAAGCTCCATACATTGCCAATTTACCTGCTTGCCCCTAAATCTTTATCTGATTTTGGTATGATCCCATTTTTAATCCACAATTGTACCTCACACCTGAGAATAATTTGTCAAATGAATCCCAAAGTTATTTTCAAATGAGATTTGACAGGTGAAAGTTGGAAGTACAATTTTTTGCTGGTGGAACAGTTTTCCAATATCCAAAACGGTCTTCTGACCCAAATCACTCGAGCGAAACAAAAACTCATATGCATTGGAATATATCTCAACAAAAATCATTCAAATGAAAATCAATTCACATATTAATAGACCAATTCCAATTATATGTGGGGACTAATTGGTAATTTTGAGGAAAAAAATCTAGAAACTTTGTTACCATTAGCATAGAAAAGAAGCAAAAGGCTTATTTAGATGCCGCCGTTTTAGTCTTGAAGAACAAAAAATGACACATGTAGCTTCATGGCTTGTCCTCAAATCCTTTTTAAGTTTTACTCTAATTAAGCCGTCTCCATTCCTCTAACTACTCTAGCTTGGTCACTCCTAAAAATGATACACACCAAGATTAATTATACTAAATGTTATTGAAAAGCTGAAACTAGAGTAGGTGGATAGGATATATATACAAAGACCTCCCTTTGAGTTTCGCCAGTTAGCGCTTAGAAAAGATGATGGAGGGATTTGGCCTTCAAAAGATTGTGAAGGTTGCACCTTCAAAGTCTTTGGTCATTAGGATCAATTTGGTCTTCCTTGCGTTTTTCCTTGTCATTTATGCTTCTCTTCTTCTACGTCCATCTTCTTCAATCTATTTCGAAAATGCAGCGTCGCTTGTTAGGTGTTCATTGCGCGAGTGCCATCACAAGGTAAGGTGAGCGTATAATATATTAGTCAATTATGTACACATTAGTGTGTTGTGTTCTAACAATTTGACAAGAATTTAGTTTAAGTAACGTGTTTTTCGATTACCCTTCTGCTAAAGTTGAAATTTTTGTAGGCTGAAAGTCCGGTGAAAATGAAGGCAGTACTCTTGGAGGAGAGTAAAGTACATGCTTCGAAAGGGAGGAGTGTTAATATGACTAAGATTGAGGTACCAAGCTTCATGGCTGATATGGGAAAAGGGTTGAGGATTGGCATGATTAACATGGAAGACGATGAAGATGTTAGTGATTGGAAAGTTAACGGAGAAACTGTGCCAGTTCACTTTGACCGAGTATCAGAACAATTCAAGTGGGAAGATTTGTTTCCTGAATGGATCGACGAGGAAGAAGAAAGCGATGTACCGTCGTGTCCTGAGCTGCCAATGCCTGAATTCAAGGACTACGATGACATGGACGTGATAGTGGCAAAATTGCCATGCAAGTACCCAGAAGAAGGGTGGAATAGAGAAGTGTTAAGGCTTCAAGTTCACCTTATAGTTGCAAATTTGGCAGTGAAAAAGGGGAGGAGAGATTGGAAGCGGAGGGCCAAAGTTGTGATGTGGAGTAAGTGCAGGCCAATGATGGAGTTGTTTAGATGCGATGATTTGGTGAGACAGGAAGGTGATTGGTGGTTGTTTGAGCCGGAAGTCGCAAGATTGGAACAAAAAGTTTCATTGCCTATTGGGTCTTGCAAGCTGTCTTTGCCTTTGTGGTCACAAGGTATGTATGAACTTCATAACAATCTCTCAGTTCTACTTTTCCAGAAAAGTAAAAATCGCGCCAGGTAGGGGTCGAACCTACGACTTTCTGCTTAGGAAACAGACGCTCTATCCACTGAGCTACAGGCGCTTATTACTGTCAGTTGGCTTCTATTCGTACATATTTTAACATCTAAGGACAGTCATCATTACCCATTTTTAGTTGAGAATTATATTATTTATAATATTAATAGTCACTAAAATAGATCAATTATCAAATATAATGCGTTTTTTAATTAAAAATGTTATTAGTATTGACTTGAACAGGTAGTCCATGGGAATAAGCTAAAATAGCTCTACGAAAATTGAAATGTTCAACATAATCATTTTTGTTTGGATAGACTGATCAACAACTTCCAAGAAAAATTGCATGCTTGGTGACGAAGCTAAGATGGTGGTTAGGCTTAGTTGTGATGAATAGAATATGGAAGTACCACACAATAACACTTCCACAATTTCTTATCTATATTAGTTAAGATGAATTAATCAATTAGATAGTAGATGACGAGTGGATGGTCCCAACATTGGATTCCTGAAAGCTCAGTTCCGTCACAGGCATCATATCATATAAGGAGAAAACTTATACCACCGAAATGAGTTACGCGCATATTATTATTGAACCTTTTCAAATTTGACGTATCAACAAGATTTTACCAAGTTCTTGTTGCAGTAGAATACTAAACATCATCTTTTTAGCTAATTCTTTGACTAACATAAAGGGTGATCTCACTTTTTTTATTCTTTTCTGAAATTGTTAGATGAAGGGTTCAATTTCTTTGAATTATGAAAATTCCTACAAAAAATTTCTAACACGTTCATTTTTTTTCTTGCCTTGTTCTATTCTGTATTAATGTATTCCTTCATCTAATGTAGGAGCTATAAAACGAAATGGAAGCTGACTCCTATAGTTTGACTTTGCAGGGATTAACGAAGTGAACGATCTCTCAAAGTTCCAAAGCCCAACAAGAGCAGCTAAACGAGAAGCTTATGTCACAGTTCTCCACTCCTCAGAGTCCTACGTTTGTGGTGCCATAGCACTTGGACAAAGCCTCCTTCAAACGGGAACAAAGCGTGACCTTGTTCTTCTCATAGATAAGTCCATCTCACAACCTAAAAGAGATGCTCTCGTTGCAGCTGGTTGGAAGATCAGACTCATTACAAGAATTCGGAACCCCAGAGCCGAAAAACATTCCTACAACGAGTACAACTACAGCAAGTTCAGGCTCTGGCAACTCACCGACTACGATAAGATCATCTTCATCGACTCAGACATCTTGGTCTTACGTAACCTTGACCTGCTTTTTCACTTCCCTCAAATGTCAGCAACTGGCAACGATATATGGATCTTCAACTCTGGGATCATGATTATTGAGCCCTCAAACTGCACTTTCAAGTTTCTGATGGACCAACGTAACGACATTATCTCTTATAATGGTGGTGATCAGGGTTTTCTTAATGAAGTTTTTGTGTGGTGGCATAGGTTACCTAGAAGAATGAACTTTCTGAAGAATTTCTGGGCTAACACTACCGCAGAAGCTAGCGTCAAGAACGAATTATTCGGAGCTGACCCTCCAAAACTTTATGCAATACATTATCTTGGATTAAAACCTTGGCATTGTTATAGAGATTACGATTGTAATTGGAATATAGGGGACCAACGTGTTTATGCGAGCGATGTAGCTCATCAAAGGTGGTGGAAGTTTCATGACTCCATGGATGAGAAGTTGCACAAGTTTTGTGGGTTAACGAAGCGAAGAAAGCTTGAATTGGATTATGAGAGGAAGTTGGCTAGAAATGTGAGTTTCAGTGATGAACATTGGAAAATAAAAATCACAGATCCAAGGCGGAGTCATGCAGTTTGATTATTGGTTGTTTGTAAAAGATTTCCAATTATTTTCTTTTCTTTTTGTTCTTTGAACATTTTGTATTTTAATAGAAATATACACACGTTCTCATATTTATTAATTTGTGTAGTTACAAATAAATGGAAAAAGGAAAAATGGAATCATTTCTTCGCAAAACATTTGCTTATTGCCAATTAATATAGAATCTAAGTGAGGTGAACATCACCTTAATCTATTTAATGGAGTTTGAGTGTATATATAAACTGGTACTGAGATAGTAAGACTTAAAGGTACAGCTATTAATAAATAAGAATCAGAACTAGCCCTTTTCATAACTGACTCTAAAGAATGAAATACAATAACAAAAAAAAAAAAAACACCCAGTAAATTTTATTGACACATAGGATCTGAAGAGATCCAATAATACGCAACCTTACCTCTAATCAGTGGAAAATTTATTTCCAAAATTCTAAAGAGAAACAAAGAAAGAATCAAATGCAAAATGAACACTAATATATTTATGCAAATAAATAATTTAACCTTATTTAGATGAAAAATACCAATAATCATTAAAATTAGTTATTTATGTTAACAATCTATTCTAAGAATAAATTTCTAAAAAAATCTATTCTAAGAGTTACTAATTAAATTATTTATATTAATAATATTAATCTCATGGTCTTAGTAAAAAATGATTACTTTTGTTAACAATCCATTTATATAAGTTTAAATTTTCAATATTGTCATTAGAAACTTAATAGAATACTAAAATTTTAAAAATTGTATTACATATATAGATATATATATACAAAATTTATTTAACATTTTTCTGTATTATATACTGGACTATTATTGTTTCATTCATTGGAAAGTAAAGGTATTCTGACTATTGACCACCCTTATCATATATACTAACAAATAAACTTAACTTGAATGTGGAACTATCTCTTTATTAATATATATGATGTTATAGCAATTGCCCTTTCCAGTTAAAACTGAAATTTGATGTAAGGCGAGGAACGAACTTTTCATCTAACAGTACTAAATTAAAATTACCTGTCGGATTCAGGAGAATGAAATAATGTGAAAAACAAGACTTGTATACATCGACGACCAGAACTTCAAAGTTAAGAATAACTGAACCGAAAGTTCGTGGGCAGGTAAGAAATTGAAATCTGTTGCTTAGGTTAACATGATCTCTTTTGCTTAAGTTCTCATTGAAGCTAGCTTCAGGTAAATTGAATGAATGTAAAGGATAAACACTAACGAAATTTGTATTAATTACTTTCTTGAATAACGAACAATATTAGGTTAAGTTGTGCTTTTGGTCATTGTCACATATGAGGACAGTGGAGGAGAATAAGTTTAGTTTGGCAAATCTTATTTAGGTGTACCTACTATATATCAAACCTAATCATCAGGAATTTCGCTGCATTAATAAGAAAATGATACATATGTTGGTATACATCACAGGAATGAATTAGAGTTAGCTATAATGTAAAGATCAATAAATCAACCGCCAATAGATTCACAAATCTCTGATTAGCTAATTAAGGGAAGGAACTGCATTTTCTAGAGTGGGTATAAGATCTGGATGGGTTATATATCCTGACTTGACAGTGTATGTTTCTTGTAGAGAGAAAATATGACTAACCGGTTAGTCATTATATATAATCTTCCTGAATAATTTCCATATATCTATCGTTGTGTCAATAGTTTCTCGTGAAAGTAGTGTTAGGATTTGGTAGTTAGTGCCAATAGAAGCCTTTCTTTTGAGAGTGATGAAGGCAACATCCATAAACCAAGCTAAATGCTGTGCAAAAGCAAAGAATGGGTCCAAGTCACAAATTAATGATTGATCAACGAATTACATAACATAAGGATAATTCAAAATAGTACTCAATAAGAACTAAATTCGGAACTCTACCTATTTTTTTAATTGAAATAATTTATTTTATTTAAATTAATATAACTATGATTTCAGTAATACAAGTATGATGACATCTTAATAATGTAGCTTTACTCATATGAGAGACGATAAGTGAAAATTTTTTAAGTACATAAAAAGAGTAATAATTAACTTTTATCTAATTGTTCTTCGATTAGTAATTCTCTTAAATTAAGAAATAGAGTTGTCTTTGAGTTAGTGTCTGATTTGTTGAGCTTTTGGAGGGTGAATAAGCACTTTTTTCTACCACAAAAGTTTTTTCTAAGAAATATGAGTGTTTAACTGTATAATAAAAAAGCATTTTTTTAGTTGATATAGCTTTTTTGGCATCTAAAATATAGCTTTTTAAAAATATCAAATTTGGAGTTTCTCCAAAAAGCGCTTTTCCAGTAGATTTTTCATATCAATTAATGAGCCTATTTTTTAGACTTTTTTGCCCTTATATTTTACACATAATTCTCACAATACCCACAAATTCATCTTCACGTTTATTTTGGGAATTATATAATATTATTTAACTTTTTATATGTTTTAATATTTATTTTTGATATTAGTTTTACTTTATGTTATAATCCATATAAAAGATTTGATTATATATATTTTCATTTATATTTCATATGGTTTAAAATTATATAATAATTAATATATTGTGCTTTACATATTGTTTAATATATAAATAATTTTTATATTCATAAATAATTTTTATTACAAAATAAAATATAGTTAAAAATAAAATTATTTTTTATTTTTATGTTGCCAAACAGTCTACTGTATGAAGCTCTTTCAAAAAAGCTCTTTTTAAAATAACAACCAAATATTCAACTTGCTTCTTAGAAAAGCTCTTCTCAGAAAAGTTCTACTAATAAAAGCTCTACTGGTATAACCTCATCCAAACAGACACTTAATATAGACTCGAGGTAGAACAAATATTCTTTATTACGATGATAAGTTGGGAAAATGAGCACAAAAAATGACTCCTACAATACGATCATGAGTAATAAGTAGATCTTAATTAACTTCTAAGTACATAAATAAGGATGAAATATCTTGAATTGTGAATTAGGAATTAATGATGATATCAAGAGTTTAATGATGAAAAATGGTGATGTTTTATAGAGAAGGTGAGTATCAAATCTCATATCAAAAATTAGAAGAGAAGAGAGATGAAAGCTTTTATAAATTTATTTTAAAAAACTACTAATCAATTAATAAATAAAATGTTTTTAAATAAATTTTAATTTGATAATTTTGACAAAACTATAATGTTTTACAATAAATATAAGAAGAGACTTAATTCTATATTAAATAAGTATATTTTACTGAGAAAGTTGAAATATAAATGTAAGGAAAAAATGCTAAATTTACTAAAATATATATGTAAATTTATTAATTATAATGTATAATTTCAAGAAAAAAAACTTATATTGTAAAGTTAAAAGACTAGTTTGAAAAAGTTCATAGATTCAAACTTTAGAATGTGTAATGATAGTATTTAAAGTCAAATGCACTTCATATGATAAATTTGTTTATTTTATGTTATTATTTAATTATTATGATAACTTTACAAGTTTAAAATTAATTTCACTTTTTAACCGTGTAATTATGTGGAGAATGCTCATAATAATCTTATAATTTGTACATATATTTTAATAAATATAATAATTTCCCTATAAATATATATTAACATATTTTTATATCACTTTAATTTTTATAGCATTTGTTATAATTTATAATAAATAATAGTTTCTTTCACCATAATGTATCGTAAACAGGGACGGAGCCAGACATGTAAAGTAGGAGGGCCCAATGTTTAATTTTTTAAATTTTAGGGGGGCCCAACTCTCAAATAACTTCATTTTTTAATATATATCTATATATACTATTTATTTATTTTTAAAATTTTGAGGGGCCCAGGGGTCTAGCTACGTCTCTGATCGTAAATGCATATTCTAAATAACAATACATTAAGAATAAGAAGCCATTTTATTTATGTGAATTTAATTTGTATTTAATATATATGATGGTCCTAAGATGGCACTCAAAATACATATCTAATATATATCAGTGAAACAACTCTACCTAGCAGGATTATTATGTGTATTTTTTGGCTTCTTCCTTTAGCTTAGACAATTGGGCTTAGTTCCCTTTACGAGACTAGGCATCAAATTCATTGTAGTGTTGATCTACTTTCTTCTATAAATTTTTTCAGTCATTTTTCACAAAAAAACTTTACCTAGGAGGACAGGAAGCAAGCAATGAAGCAGACATATTGTAACTTAAAACAACTCACAATGGCAACAGACACTACAACAGAACCATACAATTTGCGTCGTCTAAAAGACGTCGTAGAATCTCTTAGGCCGTCGCATAACACCATCT
>JANZLH020388835.1:0-23965 GCA_026770325.2 Erythroxylum fimbriatum
GTGATCTTGGTATGAGTTGTGTAAGAAAAGATTTTGAAATAAAGAGTTGATCTGGAAAATGTTCACTGAGTATGGTTTAGTATTTTAGCCACAACGTTTGCTCTAGATGTCCAAACCAGATGATTCCTGATTTGGATCAAACTAGCGATATAGAGATACATTTCATATGAAGACTTTGAATTTCAATTCTATCTCTAAGAATCCCAAAATTTGTCATGAAGTTAAGAATTGGGTGTAGTGTTGGTGTATAAATGGAAATTTTGTCTTCGAAATTTTGGGGCAAATTTGGGATTGATATAGATAGATTTTGGAAAAATTGTCTGCTTGTAAGTTGTATATGTTTTTACCAACTTTCCAACGATATAAAGTTTGTAAATTTTAGATATCAGAGTTGAAACATACGAGCATTACAAGTTATGAGGTTCCATCGTCTCAGTTTGACTTTTTACGTCTCAATTTGACCGTCTCATTTTGCTTCATCTCAGAATGACATCAGCATCGTCTTAGAATGACGTTACTATTGTCTCAGTTACTATTCATCATCTCAGTTTGACCTTTTGCGTCTCAGTTTGACCGTCTCATTTTGCTTCGTCTCAGTATGATGTTAGTATTCGTCTCATGACGTCATCATCGTCTCACTTTGGCTATAACATTTTCTAGTCCAAATTTGATCCTCTAAATGACAGAATTGGTCTTTAATGTCTTCATAAGAGTTGTAGATCTTGAAGTCCTCTTTCTATTCATCTAAAGAACACCTGAATCTGAGTTTTGTATAGAAAGTAATACCCATTTTTCCGATTCGTCTCAGTATGACGTCAATATTCGTCTAATGACGTCAGCATCGTCTCACTTTGGCCAGAACATATTCTAGCCCAAATTTGATCCTCTAGATGACATAATTGGTCTTTAAGGTCTTCATAAGAGTTGTAGATCTTAAAGTCCTTTTTCTATTCATCTAAAGAACACCTGAATCCGAGTTCTGTATGACGTCAACAATTCGTCTCATAACGTCAGCATTGTCTCACTTTGGCCAGAACATATTCTAGCCCAAATTTGATGTCATCATAGTCTGCTTTCTTTTTCACCTTTCAAACGTTGGAATTAGCCTTTGAGGTCTTCATTAGAGTTGTATCTATTGAAATTCTCTTTCCAACTATATAAATAATACCTTAATCCGATATCTGTAAGGAAAGTTATGGAAATTTTCCCAACCATGAATTATCTGATGACGTCATCATCGTCTTTTTGCTTCGTCTTAGTTTCTATCGTCTCACTTTTGTATCGTCTCACTTTTGTATCGTCTTACTTTCACGTTGTCTTACTTTCACTTAGTCTTAATTTTTCGTCTTACATTCACTTCGTCTTAATTTAGATTCAAGAGATGGAATAATATGGTTAGATCATAACATGAATAAAGAAGGTTAAGCATGAGTTACTCGAGAAATAATCATAAGATCTTCCTAAGTTAGGGCAAAACTTATCATGAGAATTCATATAATGAATTAATCCATTCTTAGGTTATCTTGGTTATAAGGATTTTTCAATTGATTCAATTAAGGATATGAGATAAGTTTCAAGCGAGAATAAAATTGTAACTTAAGAATTTTTATTGGTCTAAGAAACCACAATTGTCCATTAAATCAAGGTGAAGCAGAACATATAATATCAAACATATAAAATAATATCATGCAATTTCTCATGCAAATATAATCAAATTATATACATGAAACATCAAGTATTGTTTGATTCTAGCTATTTATCTTCATAATCAAAAATAATATTTCTAACCCTTTGGATAATTAATTTGATTAAACTCATTGATTCCTAAATGAACTAAATTTCTATTCCAATTATAAATTTAATTTGATTTGAAAATAATTTTCAATTCAAAATGGATACTATTTCTAACTTTTTAATTCTTTAATAAATTTTGATTGAAGACAATTTTCAACAAATTACTTTTCTTACTTATTATAATCTACAAAACTCTTTTTTTTATAATCTACAAAAACTCTTTTTTTTCAAAGTTTTATAAGTAAGGCTTTCACACTCAATTAGAAAATTATCTCTAATGTAATTAGAAATAACTTTTCATTAACTATAAAATTATTTTCTAATTTTAAAAGAAAACTACCTTCAATATTAAAAAATTAATTTTAATTAAGAAAGTCCTTTACATTATTTATTGAGAGACTAATTTTGTAATTAATTAAAAAATCATTTCTTAATAAATTAGAAAATATTTTAAAAGTGTTAAAGAAAGCTTTTTTTCTTTATTTTGATAAATAAGTATACCTTTCCAAATTTAATCGAGAAAAATATATTTTCTAATAAATCAAGAAACTTATTATTTAAATAAATGAAGAAAAAATTCCAAATAAATACAATGATAATTCTCTAAATAAATTTTATTTTATTTTATTTTAATCACATTAAAATAAATAGCTTTGATTAAGGAAAACCTTTCTTAATTAATTAAGAAAATATTTTTCTTATTTTTAAAGAATCTTATTAATTAACTCTAATATAATTGAAATATAATAATTCTAATTCTAGAAAATAATTTTCTAAAATTTAATTAGTAATCAATAAATTATTTATCTTAATAAAATTTAAAAAATAATTTCTTTAAATTTTTAGAATTGATTTTGAATTTAAAACTCTTTTAAATTGTGTTTGTTAATTGAGTTAAGTTAATATTCCATACTTAAACAAGTTTATTCAGTTATAAGATTACTAATCTTAATACCAACTTGGAATACCTTTTTGAAGGAACCAAACAACCATAACCACTCGGGCATCCCTATAATCCATTATAGGGTGACACAGAAAAACTATGACCTTTCTGGTTAACCCTCCCGACTAATTCCTATTCTAAACCATCGTACTGGTTGAAGAAATCGACTAACCAAAGTCGGATTGGAAGTGTGTATCACAATGTAGATATCCACTTATCGGAGTCTTACATCCCTTAACGCCTATCCTTCGGCTTACACGAGACTTACTGCTCACGCCACTTAGGATTCCCTACTTCACTCACACACTCTTAATCTTCATTCCCCATTAATGCTTCTGACTCAAGACAGCGGATATGTTTAGAAGCAACAGTTCTTCTAGACTGTCATAGATTTTCTGATACACAAGATCCTTATAGGAGGCGAGTGTAGAGCCTACTCATCCTACTTCTTAGGCACTGAGGCAAACATGATACTTAGGGTTTAAAGGTTTCAGAGAAGAGAAAAGAGAGTTAGAGAACTATATTCTCCATTTTTCATTCATTGAAAAACTTATGCGTACAAGGTATATCACAACCTAAGAGAAGCCCTGCTTTTATAATCGAAGCAAGGGATAGAAATATAAACTATCCTAAAAACATCATGATTAAAGCTTTAACAAAAGCTAACCTAACCTTATCTCTAAGGAATCTACTTTACAAAAGTAAAGCTAATCATTCACCTAACTTTGACAAAGTAAACTACTTTTACATAAAGTCTTAAAGCAAACAGTAGTAAATAGTACTACTTTACAAAAGGTGAATAGGAAGATGATAAGATGGAATCTTTAATAGTTGTTGAAGGTGATGTGTGGAACCCATCTTTCTCATCATGTCAATAGTTTTCTCGAATGATGTGCTTACTTTACAGGTGTAAAGTAAGGTCTTATTAGTAGTCAGCTCCATGTCTTGAGTGATAATTGACCCAAAGAATCCAATAACTTTATTTGTCACGAATAGGTTCGTGCCATGACTGAAGATTGGAGTAAGAATCTAGATCACTTAAGTCATCAGTATTAGCTGGTGAATATCTTTTTCTTTTGTTATAACTGAACTCAGCTTTATGGAATTGGTGCAGGAGGTGATTAATTTCAGAATCAGAGATGTTGGGAATATCGTTATTAGCATATTGAGCATCTTAGAATTCTGTTGTTCTAACTCTGTATGATATTTAGGACTATTGGAACTAGGAATATCAACTTCTGGTACTTCTGGTTTACCAGACATAAATTCTCCAATACGTGGTCCAATAGAAGTAGTCAATACTAGTGGATTAGGAAAGTGATTAATTTCCTTAAGAACATCTCTTAAAGAATTTAACACATTTTCTTTGTGACGTGGCCAATATAAAGATACATGCCAGAATTGGACACGTGGCTCTGTATAAAGCAGACCAATATGAGATTCTCTGTATGGGCGATGAACAATGAAGAAGCATTGAGTAATTTGTCGTCTACCAAAAGATGTCCATAGACGATATTGCTGAATAATGACAAAACATTGATGCTTACATTGATCTTCTAACGGTTGAAACCATTCTAATAATGTTCATAATAATTAACTTCCATTATTAGGATCATAAAGATGTTGATACAGTTGAAGCGGAGAGACTGTAAAGGCACAAGCATAAAGGGCAAAGAGTACCCAGAAATACCATAATGCGTTTTTTGATACAGGATCTTGAAGAAGATTCACATTAAGGTAGGGTGCTTTAATGTTGAACATAGCAGGATTTCCAAGAGAATTATGTTCAAGCAAGAAAAGATGCAAATAGTAGAATAAACTACTACGACCAAGCGAGGCAACTTCAAAAAGACTGGTAAGTCGACTGCTATAGGAGGAAAAGGTTTCTTAGTTAAAACAAAAAAAGTAAGGGCTATCCATCTTTTTGGGTTTTTTATGCAAAAGTTGCTGAGAACTAGAAAATTCAATGACATTAGTAGGCCGAAGAGAAGAAGGATACTTATAGAGAGAAAAAGTATCTGACGGCCATAGTGGATGTTGTCAGAGTAGTGTAGATAAAGCTGTCGTATCTACAGTGGCATGACCAACATCTGTCTGAAAGCGAGATAGTATTGATTCAGAAAGCTTCAAAGGTGGAATGTTCTGACAAAGTTGTTTAAGATTCTTGACAGCTGTTGTTTGTTCTTTTCCCCATGTTGGTAGATTCTTGCGTAAGAGCTTAGATAAGCTTGATGTGAAGGCTGCTACATGTGGTATGAAATCTCGAATGTAGTTGACAATTCCAAGGAACTATTGAATCTGCTTTATAGTGAGATTTTCATTAGGAAATTGCAATAACTCTTTTGCAATATGTGGGCCTGGCTGATAGAATCCATCCTTAAATTGCATTCCACGAAATTCTATTTCTATTGTACCAATAGTGCTTTTCGAGGCCAAAAGCATTATATCATACTGCTATGTAAGGTCCAAGAATCTTTGAAGAAGGGCCTGATGTTCCTCATGGGTCTTTGAGAACAATAGAATGTCGTTGATGTAGATCAAGGCACTACTAAGGATAGGCTCATAGATTTTGTAATGGACTTTTGAAACAATGATGGGGCGACTTTATGTCCAAAAGGCATCACAGTTCATTGGTACTGAGGATGAATAGGCACGAGTTTTTCAGGTTTCTCCAGGAACTTGGCATCTTTCCTGGTTGCCTTAGGACGGTTATTTGCAAGGAGTTCCAAACTTCCACAGACAAAACATCGAGGTTTCTATCAATGTGATGACTTTTTGAAGAACCTTATAAATCTGCATTTTTTGCTTATGTTTTTCTTTTTGAAGTTTTGCTAAAGTACACTTGCATCAAATCCAACTGATGAAGTACCTAATTGGCAGACATCCAATGCAGTAGCACAGAACAAAGTTCTGAGAAGGATTGATTCCAAGCTAGATGAAATTAGTCAACAAAATGCTACTACACATAAGAAAGTCAATTGCGGAACAAATACAAAAGATGTATAAGTCTTACAAAGCCTAGATTCAGCGCCTTGATGGTGAACTTCTTCAATACATCTAAGCCCAATATATGGGGCCAGAATTTGACTCTAAAGTTCGAAAGATACAGGAGATACAAAGGATTATACGACAAATGGAAGCAGACATGATTGCTTCTCAATCACAGCAGATATATGGCTCGACCTCTTCAGATTTTCCAAATACCCAGCCATCATATCCCTCTCCTATGCATCAATGGTATCCAGACGAAGCTGACTATTCAAAGGTATTCAAGTTCAATTATCCTTTGATTACACAGTATGTACATCCTCAAAAAACTCATGAACAATCTTGACGATCAAAGCCAAAGTCAACATCTCGAGTTTCTGAGCAATCTTAAAAGGTTCCAGAAGCGTCATCTTCTTATACACCTTTTTAACCAGAAGAACAGTGGAGAAAGCCATTAAGGATTTATACTCCTCCAAAATCTCCATTACTTGTTCAACCTTCCACCTCTTCACATAGGAAGGATAAAGCTAAACTGCCAGAGTACATAGCTACTCTCACCACTAAATCTCTTGCAGATAATTCCAGTTCTCTTTCAGAGAAAACTGATTCGAAAAGCAATACATCTGAAGTTGTTGCAACACCATTTGACAACTCATCTGAGTTGATCCCTGAGTGTTCATCTGAACACCTTGTAACGTCATCTGACGTATCAGAACCAGTCACTTCATCATCTACTGATGAATCAGCTAACTTTGTTGATCTTTCAGAATTATCTAATGTTCTGATGACAATGCCTCAATATACTAAAGAACCAGAAATCGGTGATGTAGAATCTGTTGGGACTGAACCCTTCAGACCAAAACCAGCACCTCAAGAAATACCAGCTCAGCCAGCTGCACAGGCTACAACCAAGCCTACTTCAGGACCTTGATTCACATTCGATGACCTACATCTAAAAAATGGAGAGATAGACTTCATGAGTTCGGTACATGGACTGATCTTCAAATGACTAGACCTAATTACCGTTTCCTAGATATTTTGTCTGAATGGTGGTAAAGTATCTCGGACTATCAACGTCTTCAGTATATACAAGTAACAATTGCTGGAGCACTACTTCGCATAATTCACAAGGAATTTATTGGTGGCTTCTAGTTGATTAACAAAAGAATCCGTCAGGAGTATTTTGCGATGAAATGTTATTCTCTTGATAAGCGTGATCTTCAAAAGCATTACAAACGCATGACGGAAAGGTATTATCTCTTGAATGGATTGAATGATGTTAACTTGCGTTACACTTTTATATCATCCCATCTATATGAAATACAGCCAGAACTTCAAAGGACCATCGCTTCTCTTCAAAGAGACATGTCAGCAATTTCTCTTGGAGAAATCTACCAACTTTCTATAACTTCTCTTGACAAACTATGTGATTAGCATACTTTTTTCAAGAATATCCTCAAAGGAGGTCCAGTTCTGAAACAGACTTGTGAGAAGCCATATCTCCAAATCAAGTGCAAAGATAAAAAGACTTGTAAGTATCATAGCAGCAAGAAAGCTCATCAATCTCAAGTCTACTATGAAAGGAGAAAGTTCCACAAGAAGAAGGAAGGCAAGAAGCCTTGGAAGCAAAACTTCAAAAAGAAGAACATAAGCAAAAAAACGCAGATTTATGAGGTTCTTCAAAAAGTCATCACATCGACAGAAGCCTCGATGTTTTGTCTATGGAAGTTTGGAACACCTCGCAAATAACTGTCCCAAGGAAACCAGGAAAGATGCCAAGTTCTTGGAGAAACTTGAAAAACTCATACCTATTCATCCTCAAAAGCATATTGAGAAATTACTAGAAGAACAATCTAGTGAGGATAGTGATACACAGTTTGTTGTCTCTGTGTCAACAGATGAAGAAGAATCATCACAATCATCTGCCTCTACTAGTGATGATCCATTATACATGTTACATCAAACATGTATGAAAATAGATCGTACTCCGGTTCAATGACCATATGTCTAGATCCAGATTTTCCAGCAAGACAAATATGATCGGCCCATTAAGGCTATTGGATTTAAGGATACTGGTTCTAGCCGTACGATCATGAAGCCCAATATTCTATCAACAGAAGCATGTACATCTCATGAAGAATATTTTACTGCAGCTGATGGAAATTCTTTCAATATTGGGTTAAGAACAAAAAGCAGAATTGGCATGCGCTTCTTTTCTCAGTGTACAATTTGAACTAAAGTACTTGGAAGTAGTCTACCAGGCCCAGATCTTCTTATTGGCATGGATGATTACTGTAAAGCCAGACATCTATAGATTCTACCCACAGGCCTCAGGTATCGAAACCTTTTGAGTCCATACACTAATCTGAAAAATGTGTTTGAATTTACACAGGTTCCAACACGTTACACTGGACTTCGAGATAAACTATTGAGCTACTGTCCAAAGTCTCATGCACAATTTACTCATCCATATTCTTTGTGGAAAAACTCAGAATTTTTCATAAGTATATCATTTAAGAAGAACGAGGATATAAACCCCACAAAAGCCACATATCCAGGAATGAATCCTGATGATATGAAGCTCGCACAAGATGAGCATGTCGTATTATTGCAGCAAGAACTGATTGAGCCCACAAAGTCGGATTGAGCTTGCCAAGCATTCTATGTCAACTAACGTTCAGAGCAGAAACGTGGAAAAAAACGTCTAATAATAGACTACAAGCCTTTGAATGCCTTTCTGCAGGATGATAAGTTTCCTTTGCCCAAAATTAGTACACAAGTACTATTTCTTAAGGAAGCTGTGATCTTTTCAAAGTTTGATTTAAAAGCAGGATTTTGGCAATCGATTATTCACCCAGAAGAACATTACAAAACTGCATTCTGCATTCCCAATGCCCAGTACCAATAGACTGTGATGACTTTTAGACTTAAAGTCGCTCCATCACTATTTCAAAAGTCCATTACGGAAATCTATAAGCCCATCCTCAACAGTGCCTTGATCTACATCGATGACATTCTACTGTTTTCAAAGACCTATAAGGAACATCAGGCCCTTCTTCAAAGATTTTTGGACCTTACACAGCAGTATGGTATAATGCTTTCGACCTAAAAAAGCACTATTGGTACAACAGAAATAGAATTTCTTGGAATGCAATTTAAGGATGGATTCTATCAGCCAGTCCCACATATTGCAAAAGAGTTATTACAATTTTCTAATGAAAATCTCACTGTAAAATAGATTCAACAGTTCCTTGAAATTTTCAACAACATCCGAGATTTCATACCATGTGTGACAGCCTTCACATCAAGCTTATCTAAGCTCTTACGCAAGAATCTACCAACATGGGGAAAGGAACAGGCTACAGCTATCAAGCATCTTAAACAGATTTGCCAGGATCCTCCACCATTGAAGATACCTGACAAAGGACAACATGTCCTTCAAATAGATGCTAGTGACACTCACTAGGGTGCTATTCTTCTCGAAGAATTCAATGGCAAACGATATTATTGTGGACATGCTAGTGGATCATTTAGTCCCTCTGAATGTCATTATCATATCTCATATAAGGAGATCATTGCCGTCAAAAGAGGTATTGAAAAGTTCTTTATCCACCTCACTCCTTATTACTTTGTCATTGAAATGGGTAACATTGCATTCCCCAAGATTCTAGAACAAGCTGGCAAAAAGATTCCAAATAACCAATTATTGCACTAACGAGAGTGGTTTTCTCCCTATAAATTCAATGTCAAACATTTGAAAGGTCACTAAAATATCATTGCTGATTATCTCTCCAGACCTTCAAAACCACTCCTCTTTGTTTCCTCTACTTTGAAACTCCTCATTCCTCTTTTTTGGCTTATGGAGTTTCCCAGATTTGCTAGATATAAGAAGGATTTTCCACCATGGTTCTCTCGACGCCATACTACGGTCGAAACTCTTTCTCCGATTATCTACCAGAGTATTTTTTATTATATGCATCAGACTCTACTTAAGCATGACATTGTTGCTACTCCTTGTCATTTTGACATGCTAACCCCTTACAAATTTCTTTATCATATTTATGATTTTCTTGATGGGTCCACACTTTGGCATCTTTGGTCTTTAGCTGCTCTATTTACGTGTGCTATAGCCTTGTCCCCTTTACATGTTTATCGCCACTTACAAGATCCAACCAATTCTGGTTCCCTTCTGTGAACAATTTTGGAATGGTTCCAGCCTTTACCAAAATGGCGCATTGACATGTCTTGTGAATTGTCTTGACATCATCTTTGGGATGCAGCACTTGACAATAAAAATGTCTACATGATCTTTCTGTTGCATCGCCCTTATTGTATGACAGACTCCAATATGCTTTGCACTATCAGTCATATTCAGCATTGGCATACATA
The DNA here is from genome assembly GCA_026770325.2 of Erythroxylum fimbriatum. Taxonomy (NCBI): domain Eukaryota; kingdom Viridiplantae; phylum Streptophyta; class Magnoliopsida; order Malpighiales; family Erythroxylaceae; genus Erythroxylum; species Erythroxylum fimbriatum. The sequence continues at coordinate 10,115 of JANZLH020388835.1, forward strand.
TTGCGATTGGTCGAATGAAGAAGCCATTATTACACCAACACTTTATGCTCTTCTCGACCAGTACAATCAACATCCACAGCGTGATCTTTCTGTTCTCTGTACATCACAAGGACCCTACTTTGGAGAAACAGCAATCACACATACTCTCTGAACACCGCTGGATCTCTTCATGATCATTACATTAATATCCGAGGAGGTGATATTCCATGTCCTATGTTTGAATATCCTGTGGAATCCAACCCACATCAACAAGAGCTTAGTCTTTCAGAAACTTCTATTCAGGGCCCATGGACTTCTGACTGGGCTCACACCAACATCTATGAACTCATTGAACAACTTGATCGAGACATGGAGTTGACAGATGATAATGAAGACCTTACTTTACACCTGTAAAGTAAGCACACCTTTTGAGACAACAACTTACATGATGAAAGATGGTTCAGATGTCTACTTTAACAATTACTGAAGATTCCATCTTATCATTTTCCTATTCACCTTTTGTAAAGTAGTACTATTTACTACTGTTTGCTTTAAGACTTTGTGTAAAAGTAATTTACTTTTTCAAAGTAAGGTGAATTATTAGCTTTACTTTTGTAAAAGTAGATGCCTTAAAAATAAGGTTAGGTTTACTTTTGTTAAAGCTTTCATCATTATGTCGTTAGGAGAGTTTACATTTCTATCCCTATCTTTGCCTATAAAAGCAGGGTTCGTCTTAGGTTGTTTCATTAGCATTTTCAATGAATGAAAGATGGAGAAGTTAGTTTTTCTCTAAACCTCTCTTCTCTTCTCTGAAACCTTCAAACCCTGAAATCATATCTCCTCAAATGTTAAAGATTGTAGGATGAGTATGCTCTACACTTGCCTTGTATAAGGATTTTGCGTATCAGAAAATCTATGACAGTTTGGAAGAATTGTTGCTTCTAAATTTATCTGCTGCCTTAAGTCAGAAGCATTAACGGGGAATGAAGAGTAAGAGTGTGTGAGTGAAGTAGGGTTCCTAAGAGGCGTGAGCAGTAAGTCCCGTGTAAGCCGATGGACAGGCGTTGAGAGGTGTATGACTCCGATAACTGGAACTTCCTACAAAGTGATACACACTTCCAATCTGACTTTGGTTAGTCGATGTCTTCAACTAGTATGGTGGTTTGAAAGAGAGTTAGCCGGGGAGGGTTAACCAGAAAAAGGTCATAGTTTCCCTTTGTCTCCCTATAACGAACTATAGGGACCCAGAGTGGTATCAGAGCCAGAACAAAGGAAAGTCCGGGAAGTCTTTCCCATACCCTTGTGGTATCTTTGTCTAGTTTATGGTTAGGTATAGCTGGTTCAGCCGAAGAAACCTGCGTACCCCTTGGAGTTTTCTACTCCCCATTTAGTATTCTACTACTACTTGTGGTTTACTTGGAAACATAGCCAACCTTCGCATCTTTGACAGGGGGGAACATATTGATTCAGGTAAGAAAGGGAGTAAGAATAGAGTCTCATAAGAGTTATGGAAACTTCTCTAGACCCAGTTCATTTATCGTCTAGATTGTCTTTAGCTAGTTTGCCTAATAGTGTGAAGCACGTCTTATCCAACAAAATAGAAAATCTTGTTGAAATTACTCATGTACCTGTAGAAAATCGTGTTTATAAGTCTTCCTTACTATTGTTAAATCCATATAGCATATATTCTCATGACCATCCTTGGACGAGAAGTATTAGGAGTGTGTTATCTACTAATAGACCTTGTGTGAAGGAAATCATCCAAAGTTCCAAACTAGAATAGTGTGGTCTCAGATCTACAACAACAGAACAATACGTAAAGCTTAAGATCCCTAAGGAGCTGATCACCTTATGGATAGAGCATAACCATACACATCTACACCTTGGAGCTATACGACTTGTTCTTACCTTACATGGTAGAAAAGGTATTCCTGCAACAGCCAGGATATCTCTTCTGGACACTGCCTACAGAACGTACCAAAATGCTCTTATTGGTACCTTGCTGACTACTCTTGATAGAGGAAGTGTCATCTTGACCATAGCATCTGATTTCAGCATCAGGTTGGATGATCCCACTTTATCTAAACGACTACAAGTTCAGATCCAGATCACTGGAGCAGATCAAGGTCCTACAGCCATCATGACTACTCTACACCACCAGATGATCAATCATCTGCAGAATCATGCGTTGGACATAAACTTTCCCAACTCTACTTCGAATGCTCTTTATATGGTTGCTGATGTTGCTAATAATCATACAACAATCATTCAGATGCCGAAGCAGTTGCCTGCACAGGAGCTTGAAAAGTTGATACATGCAGAATGGATTACCAATTACCAAAAGGTATTCCACGCACCTCATCGACACTCTTTTCATACAACAACTCCTTCGATTCTAAGGACACTGAGAGATGGCTCAGTCAAATCTATCTACGCCAGACCTAGTGACGACACGCCTAGTCCATCAACATCAGGATTTATCCTGATGATCCATCCCATTGGACAACCAGATCTACCAGATCCATCATCTAGGGCTACAAGTCTTAAGATCTAGCCCGTATTTTCTCATACAGAAGGTAAAGACGGTCCTCTTATCCATTACTTTAAATCCAATGGAGATGCGGTCTATATAAGTCATCATCGTGGACACTTTGTATGGGATATCGACCTATCCATGTGTGAACCAGACTGTGAGATCTGTCTCAATCCTGAGTCAGACACAGATGATGATGATCCAAGATATCAAAGGATAAGGAAGAAGAAATCTAAGCCCAAATCTCGGTGTTTGCCTTCTCGTGACTATCCTCCTCTTGGCGAGGATCCAGATCCAGACGATGATAATGCTCTTTTATTACAGATAGAAAGATCTAGACCAAAGTCTCTTAGGAAGATGCTCAGGTCGTCTAATATATGCAAATCTACTGAGAGATCCAGTAGATCTATACCAGTAATTCCTACTTTGACTCCTACTCCTATGTCATCTATGGTGATAAAGCCAGAAGAGGATAACTTTCCTCCATTGTCTAGGAGTACTGATGAATCACAGAGGGTTATTTCAAATCCTTATATCAGAGTGTCAGGAATTACTGGGTCCCTATAATCTGTCATAGGGAGACAAAAGGAAACTATGACCTTTTTTTGGTTAACCCTCCCCAGCTAACTCTCTTCTAAACCACCATACTGGTTGAAGACATCGACTAACCAAAGTTGGATTGGAAGTGTGTATCACTACGTAGGAAGTTCCAGTTATCGGAGTCTTACACCCCTCAACGACTGTCCATCGGCTTACACGGGACTTACTACTCACGCCACTTAGGAACCCTACTTCACTCACACACTCTTACTCTTCATTCCCCATTAATGCTTCTGACTCAAGGCAGCGGATAAATTTAGAAGCAATAATTCTTCCAGACTGTCATAGATTTTCTGATACACAAGATCCTTATACAAGGCAAGTATAGAGCATACTCATCCTACAATCTTCAACATTTGAGGAGATATGATTTCAGGGTTTAAAGGTTTCAGAGAAGAGGAGAGGTTTAGAGAAAAACTAACTTCTCCATTTTTCATTCATTGAAAATTCTTATGAAGCAAACTAAAACGAACCCTACTTTTATAGGTGAAGATAGGAATAGAAGAAATGTAAACTATCCTAAAGACATAATGATGAAAGTTTTAACAAAAGCAAACCTAACCTTATCTTTAAGGTATCTACTTTTACAAAAGTAAAACTAATAATTCACCTAACTTTGACAAAGTAAATTACTTTTACACAAAGTCTTAAAGCAAACAGTAGTAAATAGTACTACTTTATAAAAGGTGAACAGCAAGATGATAAAATGAAATCTTCAATAGTTGTTGAAGTGGACATCTGAACCATCTTTCATCATGTCAGTTAAAGTAAGGTCTTCATCATCACCTGTCAACTCCATGTCTCGATCAAGTTGTTCAATGAGTTCATAGATGTTGGTGTAAGCCCAGTTAGAAGGCCATGGGCCATAAATAGAAGTTTCTGAACGACTAAACTCTTCTTGATGTGGGCTGGATTCCACAAGATGTTCAAACATAGGACATGGAATATTACCTCCTCAGATATTAATGTAATGATCATGAAGAGATACCCAGTCCCTTACAGGTGGTGTTCGGAGAGGATGTGTGATTGCTGTTTCTCAAAAGTAAGGTCCTTGTGATGTATAGAGAACAAAAAAATCACGCTGTGGATGTTGATTGTACTGGTTGAGAAGAGCATAGAGTGTTGGTGTAACAGTGGCTTCTTCATTCGACCAATCGCAATATGTATGCCAATGCTGAATATGACTGATAGTGCAAAGCATATTGGAGTCTGTCATACAATAAGGGCGATGCAACAGAAAGATCATGTAGACATTTTTATTGTCAAGTGCTGCATCCCAAAAATGATGTCAAGACAGTTCACAGGACATGTCAATGCGCCATTTTGGTAAAGGCTAGAACCATTCCAGAAATGCCCACAGAAGGGAACCAGAATTGGTTAGATCATGTAAGTGGCGATAAACATGTAAAGGGGACAAGGTTATAGCACACGTCAATAGAGCAGCTAAAGACCAAAGATGCCAAAGTGTGGACTCATCAAGAAAATCATAAATATGATAAAGAAATTTGTAAGGGGTTAGCATGCCAAAATGACGAGTAGCAACAATGTCATGCTTAAGTAGAGCCTGATGCATATAATAAAAAATACTCTGGTAGAGAATAGGAGAAAGAGTTTCGACCGTAGTATGGCGTCAAGAGAACCATGGTGAAAAATCCTTCTTATATCTAGCAAATCTAAGAAACTCCTTAAGCCAGAAAAGAGGAATGGGGAGTTTCAAAGTAGAGGAAACAAAGAGGAGTGGCTTTGAAGATTTAGAGAGATAATCAGCAATGATATTTTGGTGACTTTCAAATGTTTGACATTGAATTTATAGGGAGAAAACCACTCTTGCCAGTGCAATAATTAGCTATTTGGAATCTTTTTGCCAGCTTGTTCTAGAATCTTGGGGAATGCAGTGTTATCCATTTCAATGACAAAGTGATAAGGAGTGAGGTGGATAGAGAACTTTTCAATACCTCTTTTGATGGTAAGGACCTCTTTATATGAGATATGATAATGACATTCAGAGGGACTAAATGTTCCACTAGCATGTCCACAATAATGCCATTTGTCATTGAATTCTTCGAGAAGAATACCACCCCAGTGAGTGTCACTAGCATTTGTCTGAAGGACACGTTGTCCTTTGTCAGGTATCTTCAGTGGTGGAGGATCCTGGCAAATTTGTTTAAGATGCTCGACAGCTGTAGTCTGTTCCTTCCCGATGTTGGTGGATTCTTACGTAAGAGCTTAGGTAAGCTTGATGTGAAGGCTGTCACATGTGGTATGAAACCTCGGATGTAGTTGACAATTCCAAGGAACTATTGAATCTGTTTTATAGTGAGATTTTCATTAGAAAATTGCAATAACTCTTTTGCAATATGTGGGCCTGACTGATATAATCTAGCCTTAAATTGCATTACAAGATATTCTATTTCTGTTATACCAATAGTGCTTTTTGAGGCCGAAAGCATTATATCATACTGTTATGTAAGGTCCAAAAATCTTTGAAGAAGGGCCTGATGTTCCTCATGGGTCTTTGAGAATAGTAGAATGTCATCAATATAGATCAAGACACTGTTGAGGATAGACTCATAGATTTTTGTAATGGGCTTTTGAAACAGTGATGGAGGGACTTTAAGTCCAAAAGGAATCATAGTCCATTGGTACTGAGTATTGGGAATGCAGAATGCAGTTTTGTAACGTTCTTCTGGGTGAATACCCAATTGCTAAAATCCTGCCTTTAATCAAACTTTGAAAAGATCACAGCTTCCTTAACAAATAGTACCTGTGTACTAATTTTGAGCAAAGAAAACTTATCATCCTGCAGGAAAGCATTTAGAGGCTTGTAGTTTATTACTAGACGTTTCTTTCCACGTTTCTGCTCTAAACGTTTGTTGACATAGAATGCTTGGCAAGCCCATTCCGACTTTGTGGGCTCGATCAGTCCTTGCTGCAATAATACGGCACACTTATCTTGTGTGAGCTTCATATCATCAAGATTCATTCCTGGATGTGTGGCTTTTTGGGGTTTATATTCTCGTTCTTCTTAAATGGTAAACTTATGAAAAAGTTTGAGGTTTTCCACAGAGGATATGGATGAGTAAACTGCGCATGAGACTCTGGATAGTAGCTCAACAGTTTATCTCGAAGTCCAGTGTAACATGTTGGAACCTGTGTAAGTTCAAACACATTTTTCAGATTAGTGTATGGACTCAAAAGGTTTCGATACCTGAGGCCTGTCGGTAGAATCTGTAGATGTCTGGCTTTACAGTAAACATCTATGCCAATAAGAAGATCTAGGCCTGGTAGACTACTTCCAAGTACTTTAGTCCAAACTGTACATTGAGAAAAGAAGCGAATGCCAATTCTGCTTCTTGTTCTTAACCCAATCTTGAAAGAATTTCCATCATCTGTAGTAAAATATTCTTCATGAGATGTCCATGCTTCTGTTGAATATTGGGTTTCATAATCATACGGCTAGAACCAATATCCATAAATCCAATAGCCTTAATGGGCCGATCATATTTGTCTTGCTGAAAAATCTGGATATAGACATATGGTCGTTGAACCGGAGTACGATCTATTTTCATACATGTCTGCAGTAACATGTATAGTGGATCATCACTAGTAGAGGCAGATGATTGTGATGATTCTTCTTCATCTGTTGACACAGAAACAGCAAGCCGTGTATCACTATCCTCACTAGATTGTTCTTCTAGTAATTCCTCAATATGATTTTGAGGATGAATAGGCATGAGTTTTTCAAGTTTCTCCAAGAACTTGGCATTTTCCCTAGTTGCCTTAGAACAGTTATTTGTGAGGTGTTCCAAACTTCCACAAACAAAACATCAAGGCTTCTATCGATTTGATGACTTTTTGAAGAACATCATAAATCTGCGTTTTTTGCTTATGTTCTTCTTTTTGAAGTTTTGCTTCCAAAGCTTCTTACCTTCCTTCTTCTTGTGGAACTTTCTCCTTTCATAGTAGACTTGAGATTGATGAGCTTTCTTGCTGCTATGACACTTACAAGTCTTTTTATCTTTGCACTTAATTTGGAGATATGGCTTTTTGCAAGCCTGTTTAAGAACTGGACCTCCTTTGAGAATATTCTTGAACAAAGTATGATGATCACATAACTTGTCAAGAGAAGCTAAAGCAAGCTGATAGATTTCTCTAAGAGATTGAGTAGACATTTTTCTTTGTAGAGAACCTATGGTCCTTTGAAGTTCTGGTTGTATTTCATCTGGAAGGGATGAGATACATGTATAGCACAAGTTAATATCATTCCATCCATTTAAGAGATAATACCTTTCCGTCATGCGTTTGTAATGCTTTTCAATATCACGCTTATCAAGACAACAACATGTTATTGCAAAATATTCTTCATAGATCTGCTTTTCAATCAACTGGAAATCACCAATAAATTCTTTGTGAATTATGCCAAATGGTGCTCCAGCAGTTGTTACTTGTATATACTGAAGACGTTGATACTCACTAACACTTTGCCACCATTCTTGCAAAGTACCAATAAATTTGGACGTAAATTCAGACAATATCCGGAAGAGGATGATTAGGTCTGGTCATTTGTAGATCAATCCAAGCACCGAACTCGTGAAGTCTATATCTCCATTTCTTAGGAGGTAGATCATCAAATGTAAACCAAGGTCCTAAAGTAGGCTTGGTTGTAGCCTGTGTCGTTGGCTGAGCTGATATTTCTTGAGATGTTGGTTCTGGTCTGAAGTGTTCAGTCCCAACAGATTCAGCTTCACTGATTTCTGGTTCTTTAATATACTGAGGCATTGTCATTAGAACATTAGATAATTCTGAAAGATCAGTAAAGTTAGTTGACTCATCAGTTGAGGGTGAAGAGATTGGTTTATATGATGACTTTGACATGTGTCCTGATAGATCTGAAGATTATTCAACTGAATACTTTAATTCAAATCAGTTATGAGATGGTGTTGCAGAGACTTCAGATGTATTGCTTTCCGCATCAGTTTTCTCATATTGATAACTGGAATTTTCTGCAAGAGGTTTAGAAGTCAGAGTAGCTATATTCTTTGTCTGCTTAGCTTTATCCTTCCCATGTGATGAGGTGGAATGTTGAATAGGAGGTGGAGATTCCGGAGGAGTATCAATTGTTAATGGTTTCTCCATTGTTGTTCTGGTTCAAAAGGTGGATAAGAAGATGACGCTTTTGGAATTGTTGAAGACTCAGAAACCTAAGGTTTAGGTATACGATCAAATATTGACTTTGATTTTGATCGTCTAGACTTTTCATGAGTTGTCTAAAGATGAACATACTGCCTAATCAAAAGATAATTAAATTTGAATACCTTTGAATAGTCAGCTTCTTTTGGATACCTCTGATACATAGGTGAGGGATATGATGGCTGAGTATTTGGAAAATCCGAAGAGGATGATCCATATATCTGCTGAGATTGAGAAGCATGCATGTCTGCTTCCATTTGTCGTATAGTTCTTTGTATCTCTTGTATCTTTTGAACTTTAGAGTAAAATTCTGGCCCCATATATTGGGCTGAGATGTATTGACGAAGTTCAGCATCAAGGTGTTGAATTTGGGTTTTATAAGATTGATACATCTTTTGTATCTGTTCAAAAACATAATCGACTTTTAGATGAGTAGCAATATTTTGTTGACTAATTCCATCCAGCTTGGAATCAATCCTTCTCAGAACTTTGTTTTGTGCTACTGCATTATGTGTCTGCCAGTTAAGCACTTCATCAGATGGATTTGATGCAAGGGTTCCTTATGAAGTAATTCTTGACGCTCTGATGTAAGGGTTTAAGATAAACAGCTATGATTCATTAGCTCCTAGATAACTGAGGAAAGTTATCCTTGTCTGGCCTTGCCAACATTACAGGGCAAAGGAGTAGGAGGCTAAACAAGAATTGCTGGCATAGATCTGCTAGATCCTTCAGTAGATCTGCATGTTTTAGATGACCTAAGCATCTCCTTTAGAGACCTTGGTCTGGATCTTTCTATCATGAGTAGACCAATTGGATCGTCTTAATCTGGATCATCACCAAAAGGATAATACTGAGAAGGTAAGCACCGAAATTTAGGCTTTGATTTATTCTTCCTTCTCCTTTGATATCTTGGATTATCATCATCAGATTCTGACTCAGGGTTGAGACAGATCTCACAGTCAGTTCGCACATAGATGGGTCGACATCCCATACAAAGTGTCTACGATGATGACTTACATAGACTGGATCTCCATTGATTTGAAATATTAAATAGGAGGACCGTCTTTACCTTCCGTATGAGAAAATAAGGGGTAGATTTTAAGGCTTGTTTTCTTAGATGATAGATCTGGTAGATCTGACTGTTCAATAGGCTGGATCATCAGGATAGACCCTGATGTTAATGGACCAGGCGTGTCGTCGCTAGGTCTAGTGTAGATGGATTTGACTGAGCCATCTCTCAGTGTCAACAGAATCAGAGGAGTTGTTGCATGAAAAGAGTGTCGATGAGGTGCGTGAAATACCTTTTGGTAGTTGGTAATCTATTTTGTTGGCATCAACTTTTCAAGCTCCTGTGCAGGCAACTGCTTCGGGATTTGAAGGATAGTGGTCTGATCATTAGATCGATCAGCAACCATGTAGAGAGCATCCGAAGTAGAATTTGGAAAGTTTAGTGCGTAGACACAGGGAATATGACCTCTCTGGTTAACCCACACTAGGCTAACTCACTTCTTATTTCTAAACCACTCACTGGTTGAAGACATCAACTAACCAAAGTCGGATTAGAAGTGTGTATCACTACATAAGCCGTCCAGATATCGAAGACTTACACCCTTCAACGCCCTCCCTAGGCTCACACGGGTCTTACTACTCTCACCTTTTAGGACTCCTACTTCACTCACACACTCTTACTCTTCATTCCCCGTTAATGCTTCTGACTCAAGGCAGCGGAATGGTTAGAAGCTAACAGAATCTTTACCAGACTGTCATAGATGTTCTGATACACAAGATCCTCATAGGAGGTAAGTGTAGAGCATACTTATCTCTGCAATCTTTCACTCAGGGATAAACAAGAACAATAGGGTTTAAATGTTTCAGAGAAGAGATACTATTTTTGTGAAGAAAGATTCTTCATTTTCTCATTTGATTCCAGCGTACTTACAAACTAAACAAACCCTGCTTTTATAGACGAAGCGAGGGATAGGAATGTAAATCTATCCTAAGACAATATGATTACTTTTTTAGAAAAAGGTAACCTAACCTTATCCTAAAAGCATCTACTTTAACAAAAGTAGGACCATGATTCACCTAACTTTTACAAAAGTCAAAAAGCAAAATAAAGCTAACCACTTTACATAAAGGTGAATCATGACGATGATAAGATGGAATCTTTAATAGTTTTGAAGTGATTTGTGGAACCCATCTTTCATCATTGTTGTGTTCTCATAAAGTCAAAGAGAGATCAAGATTGTCGGCTATATCCATTTCTCTGTCCACTTGTTCAATGAGATCATCAATATTGGTTTGGGCCCAATCGAACGGCTTCGCAATTGGAACAGAGTCTGATGCTTGGACTGGATCATCAGATAAACTTGTAGCAGGAGGTACTAGAAGGTGCTCTATCTTCCCTGCTTAAATGTGGATCACAGTATCCTTGATTGACGTCCATGGTGATAGTGTAGAGATGGGACTTAATAATTCAATCTCACCACAATATGGTCCAAGGGAACTGTACACAGTGGAATAAGTAACATCCCTTACTTGATTCAGCCGATCCAGATGATTATATAATTCTTCTAACAAAGTGTCTTCATCATCTGACCAATTTGTTGTGGTACGCCACTGTTGGATATGATTCAATGTGCGAAGTTGTCCAGTAGAGCTCATCACATAAGGGCGATGAAGAAGATAAATGACATAAGCATTTTTATTTTAAAGAGTATAATCCCATAAGTGATGACGGGTTAAGATTTTAGACATTTCATTCTTCCATTTTTCCAAAGGTTGAAACTATTCTAGAAATGTCCATAACAGGGAGCTGGACTCAGTTGGATCAGATAAAAGCCGATACAAGTGTAGAGGAGAGAATGCAATAGAACCAGCATATAATGCTGTCATTGCCCAAAGATGCCACAAGGTATACTCATCAATATCTACTGTAAAGAGATATATCATCTTGTATGGTGTGGTAGGATAAAAAAGACAAGGGCGTGTTATGATGTCATCTTTCACCAACATGAGATGAAAATAATAAAAAAAGACATTGAGGAAGCAAAGGATAAAGATCTCGAATAGAAGTTGGAGTTTGGGTAAACTCAGGAAGAAATTATTTTCTGTATCGAGCAAAACGAGGAAACTCCATGAGCCAAAACAATGGAATGTGGAGTTTCAAAGTAGAGGAGAAGTATAAGAGTGGCTTAGAAGGTCGAGAGAGATAATCGGCTAGGATATTGTGACGACCTTTTAAGTGTTTCACGGTGAATTTATAGGAAGAAAACCACTCCTGCCAGCGCAAAAGTTGACTGTTTGGTATCTTTTTGCCGGCTTGATTGAGAATCTTGGGGAAGGATGTATTATCCATTTCAATGACAAAATGATAAGGAGTGAGGTGTATAGAAAACTTTTCAATACCTCTTTTTATTGCAAGAATCTCCTTGTATGAGATATGGTAGTGTAGTTCAGATTGACTGAAAGTTCTATTAGCATGTCCATAATAATGCCTTTGGTCATTGATTTCTTCGAGAAGAACTACCCCCCAGTGTTCATCACTGGCATCTGTCTGTAAGACACGTTGGCCTTTTTCAGGAATCTTCAATGGTGGAGGATCCTAACAAATCTATTTTAGATGCTGGACAGCTGTTGTTTGTTCTTTTCCCCAAATTGGTGAATTCTTACATAAGAGCTTAGATAAGCTTGATGTGAAAGCTGCCACATGTAGAATGAAATCTCGAATATAATTGACAATTCCGAGGAACTGTTGAATTTATTTTTCCGAGAGATTTTTATTAAGAAATTGTAGTAACTCCTTTGCAATATGTGGGTCTGGCTGGTAGAATCCATCCTTAAATTGCATCCCAAGATATTCTATTTCAGATGTACCAATTGTGCTTTTCGAGGTCGAAAGCATAATCCCATACTGTTGGGTCAAGTCCAAGAATTGTTATAACAAGGCCTAATGTTCCTCATGAGTCTTTGAAAACAGTAAGATGTCATCGATGTAGATCAATGCACTGTTGAGGATAGGCTCATAGATTTTAGTGATCGACTTTTGAAACAGTGATGGTGTAACCTTTAATCCAAAGGGCATCACAGTCTATTGGTACTGAGCATTGGGAACGCAGAATGCAGTCTTATAACGTTCTTCTGGGTGAATACCTAACTGCCAAAAACCTGCTTTTAAATCAAACTTTGAGAAGATCAAAGCTTTCTTAAGAAGAAGTACCTGTGTACTGATTTTAGGCAAAGGAAACTTATCATCATGCAGGAATGCATTCAATAGCTTGTAGTCTATCACTAGACGTTTCTTTCCACGTTTCTGCTCTGAACGCTTATTGACATAGAACGCTTGGCAAGCCCAATCCGACTTTGTGGGCTCAATCAATCCTTGCTGCAGTAATACGGCACACTCATCTTGTGCGAGCTTTAAGTCATCAGGATTCATTCCTGGATGTGTAGCCTTTGTAGGATTGATATCCTCATTCTTCTTAAATGGCAGACTTATGAAAAAGTCTCGATTCTTCCATAGAGGATTAGCATGAGTAAACTGTGCATGAGACTCTGGACAGTAGCTCAACAGTTTATCTCGAAGTCTAGTGTAATGTGCAGGAACTTGAGTTAGTTCAAACACATTTTTCAGATCTGTGTATGGACTCATAAGGTTTCGATACCTGAGGCCTGTGGGTAAGATCTGTAGGTGTCTAGCTTGATAGTAGACATCCATTCCAATTAACACATTTGGGCCTGGTAGATTGCTTCCAAGTACTTTGGTCCAAACTGTACACTGAGGAAAGAAGTGAATGCCAATTTTGCTTCTTGTACGCAACCCAATCTTGAACGTATTTCCATCAGCTGTAGAGAAATATTCATCATGAGATTTCCATGCTTCTACTGGTAGGATGTTGGGCTTAATGATCGTATGACTGGATCCTGTATCTATAAATCCAATAGCCTTAATGGGCCGATCATATTTATCTTCTTGAAAGATCTGGATCTGGACATATGGTTGTTGAACTGGAGTACGATCTAACTTCATACATGTTTGGTGTATCATATTGACTGAATCATCACTGGTATAAGCAGATGATTGTGATGAATCTTCTTCTTTAGTTGAAACAGAAATAGCAAACTGAGTTTCATTGTCCTCACTAGATTGTTCTTCTATCAGCTCCTCAATAGGATTGTGAGGATGAATAGGCAAAAGATTTTCAAGTTTCTCCAGGAATTTGGCATCCTTCCTGGTTGCCTTAGGACAATTGTTCGCGAGGTGTTCTCGACTTCCACAGATAAAACACCGAAGTTTCCCTTTCTGTCGGTGTGATGATTTCTTGAAGAACCGCATATGTCTGTACTTGTTGCTCCTGTTCTTCATTTTGAAGTTTTGCTTCCAAGGCTTCTTGCCTTCCTTCCTGTGGAACTTCTTCTTATGCCTTTTCTCATAATAGACTTGAGATGGATGAGCTTTCTGGCTGCTATGGAACTTACAAGTCTTTTCATCTTTGCACTTAATCTTGAGATAAGGCTTCTTACAAGCTTGCTTCAGAACTGGACCTCCT
>JANZLH020388899.1:0-11596 GCA_026770325.2 Erythroxylum fimbriatum
TGAAAGGCAAGATATTTGGCCTCCTAAGCAACGCCTTTTGGTGGTAGCCAATAGGTTGCCTGTCTCGGCAACTAGGCTGGGAGAGGATTCATGGCAACTGGAAATGAGTGTTGGGGGGCTAGTCAGGGCACTTTTGGGTAATTGATAATTATGATACTGAACTCAGCTTTAATATTTCTTTTCCTCAAACTACTTTTTGAGATGCTGTCAAAGTTTCTTTTACATTCCTTTTAAATTACTTCACTTTAACATGGTATGTTTTATAGAAGTTTTAAGAATTAAGACTAGCGAGTTAAGTTGTTGATACATATACGTATAGGTGTGAAAGAGTTTGATGCCAGATGGATTGGTTGGGCTGGTGTAAATGTACCTGATGAAGTTGGCCAGAAGGCACTAACTAAAGCGCTTGCAGAAAAGGTTGACATTATATCTTAAATTTTCTAATCTTGTTGATCCGTGGTCTCAAAATGCTATATTGATTGTTAGCTCACTTGTAGTGCCTAAGGATGCATAATCTCTATATTACCTAACTTTGCTATGCCTACTACAGAGATGCATCCCAGTTTTCCTTGACGAAGATACAGTCCATCAATATTATAATGGTTACTGTAACAACATACTGTGGCCTCTGTTCCATTATCTTGGGCTTCCACAAGAAGACCGCCTTTCAACCACCCGTAGCTTTCAATCTCAGTTTGATGCATACAAGAAAGCAAACCAAATGTTTGCAGACGTTGCATATAAACACTATGAGGATGGAGATGTTGTTTGGTGCCATGATTACCACCTGATGTTTCTGCCTAAATGCCTAAAAGACTATAACAGTGAAATGAAAGTTGGATGGTTTCTCCATACACCTTTTCCTTCCTCTGAAATACACAGGATGTTGCCATCTCGTACTGAGCTGTTGAAATCTGTTCTTGCTGCTGATTTAGTTGGGTAAGCCATTTATGTTGCAGCTTTGGAATTGAATACATTCTGATTAGCCATGCAGCTTTATGCTTTTCAATGTCAAATAGAATATACATGCTTGAATTGTTTTCCCATTTGTAGTTAGCCCAGGGGTGTAATTGCGTTTCTAATGCAAGTATTTAAGAGCTGTATTTGAGCTTCATCCTGAAAACCTCTTACCTTATTATTATGTCTTGTTCACTTTTTGGAGTAATATACTATGTAAAGGTTTTGACGAATAAATTCTCTCTTAGTTGATTCAATATTGTGCATTTAGGAGGATTTTGATGCTTGATATAGGTGCCATAGTTTGGAATCAAAACATTATTGTTGCACTAGCACTCAAATAAAAAACTAATGATAACCTTGAAATTTCAAAATGATGCTCCTGCAACTTCCATGAAGTCATTCTAGCAAAGCATCATAAAGTTTCAACAAGTGATTTAAACTTCATGTAAGCATGAGGACATAACATGGTGTTTATGATGTTTATCATAGCTATATATACCATCATGACTGTTCCTAAAGAAGGATTTTCCTTCCCAATAAAGCAGAATTTAAAACTTTTTTTTGGGATTCTTGTGGTATCATTACTTGCTAGTCTCTCCAGAATTTTAAAATGTTAAGCTTCTAGCTGCTTATAAGATGCTTACACAGGGAAAAATGCTTGCCTTTTGTTGGTTGTTAGGATTGAAAGTTATAGACAATACCATAATTCTCATCGGAAAATAGTTGTTTGTATCAGCAGTTTGAAATCATTCCACAGCTTCAAACTTTATGGGGTTTCTAAAAGCAAGATCATTTTGTTGCCAGTTTCCACACGTATGACTATGCTAGGCATTTTGTGAGTGCTTGTACTCGTATCCTTGGGCTTGAGGGGACACCGGAAGGAGTGGAAGATCAGGGAAAGCTAACTCGTGTAGCTGCGGTATACTGATTTGCTGCTTCATTAGTTATCAGTTGAAGATACTTAATCTATGATATAAATGCTCTATGACTCACTAACATTGTCATTTCATAACAATTTGTTTTCTGGACAAAAAATTGCAGTTTCCGATTGGGATAGATTCAGATCGGTTCATACGAGCTCTTGAACTCCCTCAAGTCCAGGAACACATGAAGGAACTGAAAGAAAGATTTGCTGGCAGAAAGGTTGGAGCCCTTGTTCCAAATGAATCTTATACCTATTACAACTCTTTGATTTTGATGGATGAACTCATGATATTGTCATGGTGTTTCAAAAGGTTTCAAGAAGTAGAATTTGATTTAGTTAACTTCTTCCACATATCATTTACCTTGTCCATTATTTCGAGTCACTGATGATACTTTGAATCTTAAACTAGTTTGGAACTGGAGTTCTCTGACTATTTGAGTTTTTTTTCCTTGATCAAAACCTCACTATTTTTTGTTCTTCCTCTCCCCTTAAGTCTTTGTAGATAGTACTGCTATCATATTGTTCCACTTTCAGTATGTTTCCTATACCATTTGGCCATGCCCGAGCAATGTCATTTGTTTTGGAACACACAAATATGGTTGAATGATTTGCAATCTCATAGTGACTTCATTGTCTCGTTGAACCTTTTATTTTTGTGGTCTTCCTAAATACCAAAATGAAATATGTTTGCTTTAATGCTCTTATGCCAGTTGTTACTGTTCAATTACTCTGACAGGTAATGCTTGGTGTTGATCGCCTTGACATGATCAAAGGAATTCCCCAAAAGATTTTGGCATTTGAAGAGTTTCTTGAGGAAAACCCAGAATGGCGTGATAAAGTAGTGTTACTGCAAATTGCTGTCCCAACAAGGACAGATGTGCCCGAATGTATGTTCCATTTGAAATAACTGAGTATTATTATATAAGTTTGGAATATAATCACTATTTAGAGTACTTTAATAGGCTCCTGATTCTAGTAAATTAAGACCTCATGAAGGAAGAGAATGCATAATGTCCAGGTTTTGTTTTGGTCATTTCTTTAATGTTCCTTCCTAATTCTTTGCTGGACATTGCCTACTATATAATTTTTTATTCATATGCCTGAAATTGGCCTTGTTTTTTGTGTATAACGATTAGTATTAGTTTATCAAAGTGGTTAGGGGGTGGGTGAGTGCATTTTCAATCACTGATATGCTCCTCGTATCAATTGCCTTCTGCTATGTATTGTGCTCATGATTTATGCGTAAATTAGCCAAGTATAATATCTAATTATACTAATTTCTCAATCTAAACTTTAAAATTCTTTCGGTAGGACAGATCAAAGGCTTACAAGTCAGGTTCATGAGATTGTGGGGCGCATCAATGGAAGATTTGGAACACTTACTGCAGTACCAATACATCATCTGGTTTGTCATTACCTTGTAACACTTCTGCCACTAGAATTGTATGATGAAAGGAACTAAAGCAGAGTAACTTTCCACTGATCTTCGTGGTGTCAATAGAATTGTACTTTCCACTGATCTTCATGGTGTCAATAGAAGTGTTCACCTTTACATTCATGTACTATCCTTATTTTTTGTACCCAATTTTAAAGCTTTTTAATAATATCTTTTTCCAAAGGATTCTCCATTGTTGTATAGACAATTTCTTCGTGGACCAATTCTAACATGCTCATACATAAGCAGCTTCTTTTCTCTCTTAGTAGAGTTAATTTTTCCACTTCCTCAACCCACTTGAGGCAGAAAAGGATAAATATGCTAAATGTGCAACAAGTTCATAGCCAATTTCGTTCTAGGTTAACTTTTGTTTATATAATCTCTCATATGTCTAACAAACAGGACATTTTATTGACTCGCTAAGTGAATTATTCTTAAATCTTTTTCTTGTCTTTTCAGGATCGATCTCTTGACTTTCATGCTTTATGTGCATTATATGCTGTCACAGGTAAGTGTTTATGTGAACAACTCACAGGTCTTTTACAGTTTACTTTTCCTTAGAGTATCTTACCCACTTTTGTATCAGTTTTTGGAAAAATTATTTGCCCACTTGAACGCATATAGATGTGGAAGCCCCATAATTTTAAGAGGACATAGAATGAAGAGTTTAGTCAAATATAGAATGCAAATTGACATCTTCTAGGATTGGTTATGCCTTCGATCCTTTTAACATTCTATAATCTCATCTGGAATTCATACTTGTACTTGTTGGTCAGAGGCAAGGTGCTTCGTTTTTCACTGACATTCATGTGTCTTCCATAAGGAAAAAGAAAACTAGGATGATTAGCTAGAATACAATTATAGCTAAGATGTTGTAGCTATTATTGATATCAATGCAGCACTATCGTTTAATTTTGAAGAATTTATTGTTGTCATAGTTTCACCATTCTAGTTTTTCTCCTTGTCATTTGATAAAGCATACTTACATAAGTAATCTGCATCTCCATGCAACTAATTGTAACTTTTTTAGCATGCATTTATACATTTCAAGCTAAATCCACTCCGTTATGCTAGCCTTCAATCTGATGTCTTTTGAAGAGTCTATTTACATGGGACTAGAAGCCTATGATTTTGTGTTCTATTCTAGTATTTTCTCAACGTTATAGTTCTTTGTGTAGATGTCGCACTTGTAACGTCTTTAAGGGATGGAATGAACCTTGTCAGTTATGAGTTTGTTGCCTGCCAAGCTTCAAAGAAAGGTGTCCTTATCCTAAGTGAGGTAATTATGTAGCTACTCTGAATATAAATTGCTTTGCAGGAAAACTGAGTCTTTTAACTATGCAAAGCTAGCCATCCTACTAGAATTGTTAATGCTCAAGCTTGCCTCTTCTGCATTTCTATGCTACTCCCTTCTCAGGTTTATTCAACAGAAAGCTTCCAATTGAATTACCTAAAAAGAAGGTTGAATTGACAAGCTTCCCGTCATTATTTACTAATGTTGTCCATGCTTTGCAAGACATACGAGAGCACAATACTTGTTGGACATTGTTATGCAAACCTCAAAGTGAATCACTGTGATTATTGTGTTATCGCCTTCCCAATTTGCATTATATATAGATAGATATTCCTAAGACTTCAATCTCAAGATATTAAGAGAACTGATGGCTAGTACTCTTCCAAGCTGGCGATTTATGATTTCAACTTTTAGAATTCCAGTGATCAAATATTGAAATTTTAGATGATTTGGCACCCATATTCAGAGTTCTGGAAACTGTATCTCACTATAAGCACTGCCGAGACATGATCCCTATCAAGTGTATGTTTTGAAGTACTTATGTAATCAGTTATAAGGGCAAAGAAGATTAAATTTCTGCAGCTGATAGGTCTACCGTCAGAAAGGGAGATTTAGCTTCTTGCTGCATTGTTCAAAGATCATGTTGAACATGTAGTTTAGAAGTAATAGAGTTCGGGTTTGAGTACACACTCTGGTATTTAAAACGTATAATTTGAAGAGAAGAGACTTACCTGTTCCTTGGGATAGATGGTAAAATAAAAGAAATGAATATAAAATAGGGAATATCCAGAAAAATGAAATTGAAAAAGAGTTGGTGCTATAACTTTCCTTCTCCTTCTAGTTTGCAGGTGCAGCACAGTCTCTTGGTGCGGGGGCTATCTTGGTAAATCCATGGAATATCCAAGAAGTTGCTGCTTCAATTGGTTATGCATTGAATATGGCAGCAGATGAAAGAGAGAAAAGACACCATCATAACTTCATGCATGTTACAACTCACACATCTCAAGAATGGGCAGCAACCTTTGTAAGGTGATCACCATATTGTGCTTCTGCAACCTTTTAGTTACTTAGAGTTTAAACCTTTTGTTGCTTTGAAAAAGAAAGAAACAAATGCAATGGATGCCTCATAATTTATCGTTTATTTTAGCTCACATCTTTCTAAACTACTCCAAAACTCTGCAGGACACTGAAAAAGATCAAATGGAAATGTCATTCTAATGCTATTACAGGACTTTTTAAGTTGCTGCACATTTGATTTATAATGTAGAGATTCTCCATCAAAGATCATAGACTTTTATGTCTTGTATTGTGGATTAACCAATGATATATATCTGTGAAATTCACTCTTATGCAGTGAACTCAATGATACTTTTGTTGAAGCCCAACTAAGAACAATACAAGTTTTGCCCTTACTTCCAATCAAAGTGGCAGTTGAACGCTTTAAGCAAGCAAATAACCGTTTGGTGATACTGGTATTATATCTCTCTCTTTTAATGACAAGTATGAATTGCTGCTATTCTTTAATTTAACTATGTATGTTCTCTATCCTATCAATTCAAGGTAAAATGTGAATCCATTTATCTCAGAACGTGAACTATATGAAGCTTTATGATATTTATATCCCTGTGCTTCCTCTGATCTGATCCAAAGCATCCAGTTTTGGCTGTCTACAGCTGAAACATACTTGAAAGACTAAGTTTGTGATAAATAAATTTGAGAGGACGTCTATGAAGTACTGAAAATCACTTTTGCTGACACTCCTGTACTTAACATTATTGTCTTTATTGCAGGGCCTCAATGCAACTCTGACTGAACCAGTGGACAAACTGGGTAGAAGAGGCGGTCAAATTAAGGCAATGGAACCTAAATTACACCCAGACTTGAGGGAACCATTGATGAAGTTGTGTGATGATGAAAAGACTACGGTTGTTGTCATCAGCGGAAGTGATAGAGCTGTTCTAGACAATGTACTTTCATCCCTTAATCATTCGTTTTAATTTCTTGGTCCTTTATTACTATGGTTTTGGACCTTTAGGTAATGACTTCCTATACAGAACTTTGGAGGATACAAAATATGGCTGGCAGCAGAAAATGGGATGTTTTTACGTTTTACAACTACAGAGTGGATGACAACTATGCCAGAGAATTTGAATATGGACTGGGTTGACAGTGTAAAGGTTTGAATACTATACGGAAAAATACTATTTTTCGTCTCCAGTCCCTCTGGAGCACAAATATTCTGATGTTTATCATGTTATCAGCATGTGTTCGAGTATTTTACTGAAAGAACACCTCGATCACATTTCGAGCTTCGCGAGACTTCACTAGTGTGGAGTTACAAGTACGCAGGTAGTTCATCAGTTACACCATCCATGCTTTAGTAGTAAGAAGTGAATGCTCTGATACATAACTCGCATGCATTTGGTTAATTTACCTTTTATCCATTACCATCACATTTTTCAGATGTTGAGTTTGGACGTATTCAGGCCAGGGATATGTTGCAACATCTCTGGACAGGACCAATTTCAAATGCAGCAGTTGATGTGGTCCAAGGTAGTCGATCTGTCGAGGTTCGAGCAGTTGGTCTTACAAAGGTATAAGGGTATCTCATACGCTTACTTTGTGGAAAGATATGTTCCTTTTTATCCATTTCACATCCTCGAGTTCTCTTACAGGGTGCTGCAATTGATCGTATTTTAGGAGAAGTAGTTCATAACAAGGGCATGAAGGCACCCATCGATTACGTGCTTTGCGTTGGTCATTTTCTAGCTAAGGTATGGGTGTTCTTGGCTCAAGAATGTAAGAACATTATATCACAATTATTATCTTACATAAACCAAGAATAAATTAATACAGGATGAAGATGTGTACCAATTTTTTGAGCCTGAGCTTCCAAATGGATCACCACCCCTGACAAGATCGAGGTCACCAGATCCTGTGAGCACATCTAGGCCCAAGTATCCAGGCAACAGAAACCAGTCCAGGGCTCATCTGAAGAAACAACGATCCTTGTCAACTCTGGAAAGGGGCAATTTCAGGAGCTCTGCATGGAGGCCTGTAGCACATGACAGAATGTCATTTCATGAGGGTTCTTCTGTACTTGATCTCAGAAGTGAAAACTATTTCTCCTGTGCTGTATCAAGGAAGCGATCAACAGCAAGATATGTGCTTCCCTCGTCAGATGATGTTGTCAACCTTTTAATGGAGTTGGCAGAGGCTTTATCATCTGCCTGATTCTGGGACAATTTCCATTTCCTTTTCATTAGGGATTTTTAACCTCTTTCCCAATACAAACAAATGTTTTCATGACTAACATCAATCGTCCATTCATTGATCAACCATCCATGTTCACCGCTTTGTCATCAATTTGCTTAAGAAACTAAATTGAGCATCGGAGTGCTTGAATCGGAACTACCTCCGACATTGTTTTACAGGAATACGTCATTCAAGTTGAGCAGGAGAGCTTTTGGGAGAGTAAAAAATGGAAAATTTTAGTTTCTTCTGGTGATCAGGTCAGGTATGCTTGGCTCGTGGATCAGTGTAGTAAAGACATCCATTAAATGTGAAATGGGGTTTTCTGTTACATCAAACCTAGTGCCTTTAATTTTGTGCATTAAAGAGGATTTTTATTTTCCTGAGCCCATTTTCTGAAAAACTGTAACAGATTTTGTTTCTTTATCTTATTAAAAGCTGCAACTACTCTGAGAATATACCATGATCTACTCAAGCTAGAAGTGACAGCAAGGAAACAATCTTCACTGCAGAGAATTGTCAAATTGACTGCTGGATAATCGAAGTTGATCTCCTCTTCAGCTCTTCCGAGCAAATCTTGGAATGCAGGTTGGTTCAAATATGCAATTGGAACCCCTAATCTCTTCTTCTCACCTTCTCCAACACCAACATCCCAGAAATTTTTAGGTACATCTAAACATCTTGAAGCAGGTTTGTTTTGTTTCTAGACAACGATCGTCAGAGACCTTATTTAGCAAGAATACCAGGCAAACGAATAGCCATATTATAAGTGTTGGAAGGTTCAAAAGAAAAATGCTTTGATAGTAGTTTACTACTCAAGGAAAAAACTAAATGTTTGAGAACTTGAGGAATTGGAGTGACTTGTTTGTTAGCCAAACATGTTTATATAGGTGAAATTATGTAATGTATATCATGTAGAGTTTGAGGTTAGTGGCCAAGAATCATCTGGTTGGGGCCTGTTTGAGACATAGTTCATGAGGATATCATATTTGGAAGGTTCAGAAGAAAAGTGCTTTGATAGTAGTTTACTGCTCAAGAAAAAACTAAATGTTTGAGCACTTCAAGACTTGGAGTGAGTCGTTTGTGAGCCATAAGTCCTTATTGTTTGACATTTGAACCTTCATTTTGTAGAAGTTTTTTTAAAAAATAGAAGAATATGTATAAGATAAGAGAATACGTAACACCGGAGTTGTTTTAGTATATCTATTGAATAATGAACTTGGTTGCTTTGTAATGGTAAAATATACAAAACTCAACAATTGTTAAATAGAGATTTCAGCCAATAAATCTGGATTATAAGATGAAAATTAAAAACAAACTAAAGATCTATTCAAAAGGAATTTTGACAGCTCTATAATTTTGAATTAATTCTCAACATTCTCCCTTAATTCAAAATTCTAAAAAAAAAATTACAAGTATCTCCACAATTCTTTTCTTTGGAGCACTTCTTTCTAATCTTCTTAATAGAGCATTTCTCTCTATTATTCAACATGAGCACTTCTCCCATCTTTAATCTCCACAGAGCACTTCTCTCTATGATGCGTCTTGGTGCACTTCTCACCAACTAGAATAGGTTGTCTTCTTCAATTACTTGCATTGTATTTGCTTATTCTTCATTGTTAAACTTGCAATCCTTTTTCAAATGTCCAAATTGTTTACACCTAAAGCATCGAAACTTCCTTTTATATCAGTAATCTTTCTCTTCATGGCCAAACTTTTCACAATGGCCACATTAAGGAATGTTTCCTTTCTTCTTTGATTATGGAACCTTTGCCTAGATAGGCTCCCTTCACTATCTTTTCACTTTCTTGTTTTCTTATTACCCTCCTTTGCTTTTAAGCTTGTAAAGCATTAATCAGTTCTAGCAATGTTTTGGTTGATGTCCTTTGAGTCTTCAAGAGATGAAATTTTCGCCTTAAAACTTTCAAGTAAACTTATCAAGACTTTCTCTACGATCCTGCCATCAGGTCCTCTCATAAGTTTGATTTTATTTGCTACCATCATGAGCTTATTTGAGAACTCTTGAATTGTCTCCTTTTCATTCATTCTAAGAATTTCAAAATGTTTTTTGAGATTTAAGACTTACATTTGCCTTGTCATAGTTTTTCCTTGATATAACTTATTCAATACAACCATGCTTTCTTAGTTGTTTCACAAGTTATAATTCTTGTGAAAATCGACTCAAATATAGCAGAATGTATTTGAGATAAAGCTCTTGGGCTTTAGCTTCTTCATCTTCATAAGCTCTAATTTGATTGAGTGTAGGATTATTGCCTAGAGGAGGTACATGTCTTTCACCTCCAACCCACTGTCACAAACTGAGACCTCTTAAGTGAGCTTTTATTTTGATAGCCCATACAAGATAATTTTATCGTTGAAAACCGGGGGTGAAAGAGATGATGTGTTGAATGAAACCATGGAAAGAAAGGAAGCTTTGATTATATTCTCTCTCAATCACTTATAGGTCCCTCAAGATCTTTGAGAGCCCTGATACCATGTAGAAGCTTTTTAAAAAATTAGAAGAACATGTATAAGATAACGTAACACTAGAGTTGTTTTATTATATATATATTGAATAATGAACTTGGTTGCCTTATATAGGCAAAATACAAAAAACTCAACATCTATTAAATAGAATTTTCAACCAATAAATCTAGCTTTTAAGATAAAATTAAAAACAAATTAAAGACCTATTCAAAACGAATTTTGGCAGCTTTATAATTTTGAATTAATTCCTAACACGTTTTGTAACACCAAAGGTAAAGATAAACTATTACCGTAGATAGTCACCATGGAATATAAATTTACATGAAGACTCAAAATCATTCTCATACTTATCCAAGTAGAGGCAATAACGTGGCAAGGGAAAGATAAAGAAATAAAATTATAATAGGAAAGATCCAAGATGTGCCCCTCAACTACCATTGATGAGCTGCCAGAGGACTTGAACCTTATGATTTTAAAGAATGACCCATATTTGTTGTGGATAGTAACTTTGATCTATTGAAGATGGTGAAAGTAGAGAAGCAAATAGCACACATTTTTAATAATTAAATCGTGAACCAGATTAAATAGTAAGGAAAAGTTAAAGTAATTCAAGACATAATTGGTTATACATAAACCAATTTTTGACACAATCTTTTCAAGAATTATGCCTTAAAACACTGAAAAAGAGGTCTAAGACGAGACAGAGGAGGAGTTTGAAGGAAATAAAAGAACTAAGAAGATTTAGGTCAATAACCTTTAGAGAGACTTTGAGGTTTGAGGATGAATGATATTGAAAATGTGAAGGAATACATAGACAAACTCGTGAAGGTAGTTAATTAGATTATAATGAATTATCTAACTTTAGTATGGTTATTAAAGTTTTAGTGAGTGCCTTTGAGAAATTTTAGTCTAAAATCTTATCTTTGAAGGACTAAAAAAATTGTTAAAAGAAAACTTGGTTAATGTCTTACAAAACAGTTAAACAAAGAAGAGCTTTAAGGCAAGATGCTGCTTCAAATGAAGTTTTCCTAATGAAGCACAAGGATTCAAAGATGAAGTTTAGTGAAAGCAAGAGGTAATCTAATGAATTAAAAGGAAAAAATCAAATAGTGTGTGAGATGTTGATTTTTTTTTATTATATGAGTTATTAATGTAAATGGTGATGCTGTCGCCTGCAACCAAATATAAAAGAAATCACTTCCGTTA
Source organism: Erythroxylum fimbriatum (assembly GCA_026770325.2). Classification (NCBI taxonomy): domain Eukaryota; kingdom Viridiplantae; phylum Streptophyta; class Magnoliopsida; order Malpighiales; family Erythroxylaceae; genus Erythroxylum; species Erythroxylum fimbriatum. Next base: position 11,560 of record JANZLH020388899.1, read on the forward strand.
AAACAAATTAATATAGTAGCGGTAAGCGGATATCGTT